>JAFBMS010000425.1:0-126833 GCA_019788955.1 Albula glossodonta
GGTGATGGAGCTTATCCCAGCAATTGAATTGGGGCAAGGGGCAGGGAGACACCCTGGACAGATGAGCACTTCCAAAACCCAGGCAATCACATGCAAGCTCAACACAGGGATTGCTGCCCATTGTGCCTGCCCACTGAAACTGTGAGGCCACAGTTCTAATCACGGAGCCACCATGCTGCCTGCAAATGGTACAGCTCAGTATATATTTCAGAGTCTTGTGTCTCATTTGCAACCCTAAAATGCATCAATTAAACATGTTATTTAATCTGACAAACATATGTCAGTTGTGTTGTGTAATGGTTATGTTGCAGTAGGTCAAACTTAGTGATACAGGGTTTGATTCTCAGGTAGGCACTGCTGTTGTACCCTTAAGCAAGGCATGTGACCCAGATTGCTCCAATAAACATCCAGCTTTATAAACGGAAGTTTCTGTGCTTCAGGGCGTCTGCTAAACATGACTAAATCATAACTGTCATGACAACCCATTTTGTCTTATGCCATTGAGGACTAGACTCAATATCATACAACAATTTTAGGTTTCTGTTCTTCCAAATATTGTAATCAATTCTACTGATAATGTGCTGGTCCATAACAGACAGTGAAGAATAGATATATGTATATCAGAAGAGACTGGTCCATAGAGGAGAGGGAGGGTGCTCCTCCCCTGTTTATGAGAGGAAAGAGGAAGACAATAAAATAAAAATATATTTGAAATGTAATGTTGGAAGACCTCGCTATCATTAATAAAAAAACACTTTCACATAAATAAAAACACCTTGGGTACAATAATCCTTTCTTTCAACTCTGAAAAATGAAAATGCCTCTAAAGTGACCCCTGAGTCCTTCAGGTGAGGAACAACACTTCTTGTCTTTCATAGGAACAGGGGCAGTCAGAATAACTCAACGCATTCCAGTTTTTCTCTCTCAGCCTGTGATGGCCAGTAAACGTAATATGGCGCTTCAAGGGAGGTGATCGTTCTGTCGCCATTTTCATTGTGTTTGTCCAACCACAGGCAAAACTCTGACTCTGTTTCAAATCACTTGCCTACCTTTTGTCAGTGGGAATCAAAAGCCAAAACTGATCGTAGATCAGTGGTTATACTTAGAGATGTTTCAACAAGCTGAAAAAACACTTGTCATTTTGTCCAGTGCTGATAGGAAAAAAGAGAGAGATTCACATAGAAAACTGACAGTGGTGTTTATTAAAACTTTGCATTGTTTGAGGTAGTTTGCCATTAATCTCCCAATTTTGTCATATTGTCTTTAACATAACCATTCTATATCAAGCAGGCAGCAGAGTCACCTAAATTCAAAATGCATATCAGCAACATTAAAAGTGAATTATGTCCTTTAGCGGTATTTCATGTTTTCATCTAGATTCTTGTCTTCTTCTAGATGCATCCAGATATCTATAAGTAGTTTATATTATATAAGTATATATTGTGATCCATCATGATGGAGAGAGTCCATCAGAGAGTGACTCACCAGAGAGTGATCCACAGAGAGTGACTCAGCAGAGAGTGATCTCCTGAATTCATACTTTGCATGGAGATTGCCACATCTGTCTTCACTGAGACTGCTATTGCTTCTGCCACACTCCAGCGAAAGGATCTCGATCTGTCAGTGTCATACACCGTTTTGGAAGGGGTGATGGAAAGGCTGAAAGCACTGAGGAAAGATGAAGAATTCAAGGTCCTCTTTTCAAAAGCCACAGAGCAAGCAGAAGCAGCTGGCATTGAGGTCCATGATGAAATACCTGGATAAGTAAGATGCAGAAACAGAAAGTTACCCCAAAGATTCAAGTTCAGCTCCCAGTTTGCTACAGAGGACCACCAAGCCAGAACCGGAGGAGCACTACCAGGGAAAGGTGTTCTTTACCTTTCTAGACTCTCTCTCTCAGGAACTAGACAGAAGATGACACTCCAACAGGGTCAATCCTATCAGGTCTTCACTGTCTTACCATCTCAAGCCATTGGAACCACATGCCAAATGACAGAGCTGCTCAATCTATTACAGATGTGTACAAGTTTTATGACATGGAGGAAGAAAATGTTCCACTCATCCTATGCTCTCCCAACCAGCACGCTGAGGTGCCTTAAAGACCATGAAGTGGACACAGTTTTCCCTGCCCTGACGAAGCTCCTCAAAACATACGACACGTTACCGGTGAAAAGCGCTGCAGTAGAGTGCTCATTCTCTAAAGTGAAAATAATGGAGACCCAGCTCAGAAACAGATCTGCTGCTGCTGTCCATTGAGAGGGACGTCCCCATTGACCATGAAGAAGTCGTTCACATTCACAAACACATGGCCAGAAGAAGAATTATGCTTTGATTTACTACCACCTTCACCATCTTAAGAAAAAACGAAGATCCTCAATGTACAGCTCATTCTCTAATCTGAAGAAAATCAAGACCTGGTTCAAAAACAGATGTGGGGAAGGCAAGCTCTCAGATCTCCATTGAGAGGGGAGTCCCCATTGACCATAACGAGGTCATTGGCATTGCGTGTGTGTGTGTGTGTGTGTGTGTGTGTGTGTGTGTAATAAATGGTTAAATAGTTAGTCATTCCCTCTCTGATTGTATTACTTTAAACCTGAGTCACTTACAGAAACAATGATGATATTAATTAATTTATTCAGGATATGCCCTTTCTATTTTTTTTACAAATTTTCACAGATTGTGAAGGTGTACCAACACAGGCTACTGTCAGCCAAAAAACAATGAAGAGAATGGTCAAAAGGCAAATTTACGCTAGGGTTGTCAATAAAAGGTGCAAAAATGGGGGTGGGGTGGGGGGTGTCACGGACGAGACTCACATTGCAACAGACGCACAACACAAACCTGGCCTGTCTGTGCGGCGGTGGACAATTTTAACAACGGGTAACATCGTTTCCATCCTTTAAACTACAAAAAGAACACAAGTGATATTTTTAAAAATGCATTTATTGAATTGTATTTATGTAAAAACATATAAGGTTTAACTAACTTAAAAACTGAGGTGAAAAAAACAAACGTAGTTACCTGGTGCGTCCCGTCTAGCCACTGCCAAACAGGAATTGGGCTCACCAGGTGGTATTTCTGTAGGGGGGCGCAGCGGAAGTGTCCACCAGTGTCCTTGTCAAAGGGGGGAAAATAAATTATGCTTCTATTGTTGGTTTATTTTTCGTTTAGGACCTCCTTTGTTGTTGTTTTGCATTTTAATGTTATTGGAATCTACCATGGCCATGTTTTGTGTATTTGGGTTCATCATTTTCTGTTATATCTAATTTATTGTTTTTTGTTAATGGAAGGTGCCTGGTGGGAGGGGCTACACCCTTAAAACAGGGTGTTTAGAGTGCCTCGGGGTTCTTGTGTTTGAGTTTGAGAGGTGGACGGGAGTGGCGCTGTGCCCTGGGCCTCATTGTGGGTTTAGCCACATGCACTGGCCATGACCTTTTTCCCCTCAGTTTTTGTTTTTCAGTTTTTGTATAGTTTTTGTTTTTTTCTTGCTGTAAAAATAGATATATTCCTGCACCGTCACTGTTGTCACCGTTTACCTGTAAATAAATGTTACCATCTGCACCTATCCCTGCAATCCTCATCCTTTGAGTCCTCAGCCCTCGGTACACCCTGTCACAGGGGGTATCAGCCTAAATTATTATTTTCTGGCATTTTATTACAAATGTTTAAGTTCATTTATCAGCTGATGATGGTAAGAATGTAAGAACATTTAGGCCTGGGTGTACAGAATCCAGCGCTGCTCAAACATTGGGTATACCACACAGGTGCAACAGAATATAATTAGCACATTACAAGAGTACCAGTTTCGAAGAAAATATTGATTAAAACCATTGTGTGACAGAGCACGGACCCTCCGCACAAACAAACGTCTGCCTTGCTGTGAGGAATCAGGGAGCTCGGGGGAAAGACATTTGCCGTTTTCGTGACAGTTTAATAAATGCTATTCTATTTCTATAAACAAAAGAAACAGTGTAAAAAATAAGTGAAATTGCAATATTTGTTTGTTTGTTCTTGCTTGCGCTACTGCGGTCACATTTTTCTTTTGTTGTTTTGGTCCTCTGTTTAAAACATTGTAAACATTCTAAAGCTTGTATGGGGTGGTTGAACACTGTAGCATGAGGACTGTCAGTTGGGAGTTTGGTTGAGAGCAACTGACAGGAGCGCTACCAACATAGCACTGTGTTGTTATTCACTCTGTTATCAGAAATCATATTGTCCATCTTCATGCCCATGGTGTGGCCCTGGGACTTGTAACACCACATTTTCACCTTCAAGCCTTTATCTAGGGCGTATGGGAAGTGTAGTTTCCAGCGGTGGATGAAGGGGGTGGGGGGGGGGGGGGGTTTATAATTGCAATAAGATGTTTTATCCTGGAACTGTGATTATTTATAAAATAAATCCTTTGAGTTTGTTTTAAAATATGTAACTAGTGGATGAGAATGCAAACTGCCTGAATGTATGGATTATTGTCATTATTGATTGAGATTGATTGATTGATTGATGATGATTGATTGATTGATTGATTTAGCTCAGGACGAGGCTAACGCTATTTAAGAGCCTGAGCTGCTCTCATTTGGCAAGGCTAAGCAGAGAATTGTTGTGGTAGCCTGTAAAAGGAGAGACATGTCTGTGTCCCCCCCTACCCGTTGTAAATAGTTGTTTATTTCTTTTGTTGCCACCTGTTTGTGCTTGTCGTCCTGTAACATATTGAATGAACCAAAACATTTTCATGCTAATTAACAGACCAATCTCTGTGTGTCTTATGGTCAGACACAGAGAGTGATTCAGACTCAGAATCTCCATGTGAAATTAAAGTGACAGACTGTATCACTGTCAGTGTTTCCCTGTATCTCAGTGATCAGTTCCTTTCTCAGCATTTCACACTGTAGTTATGATATGAGCACAGTGAAGAGCCTTCTGTTCGCAATGGGATCACTGGGATGTTTCACCTCTCATATGACTGACAGATTAAATCAAGAGCAGCTCTGAGTGTCTCTGTTTGAAATTTCCGTTTCACTATTTTTAATTTAATTGTTTATTTGTCCCCATTTTCAACACCCAATCATATTTATAGGGCCATCACATATGTGTTAAACAGCACTGGTTAGAACAGCTCAGATCAGAATCTGATACCAAACTGTAGCTTCCTCTCTGTTATTGCAGTGTTATAACACCAGGTGAGAGATGGTGTTCTGACTCCCTCCTGTGGTCACTGTGTGTAATGTCAGCTACTGAGAAGTGAGTTAAATGAAAGTTCTCCAGACTGAGTGACTCCACAGACAGACTTATGAAATGTGAATGAACTTATGTTTGTTTACTTTTTATGTTTGGAAAACATGAGAATTTCATACACATAAACTAATACATCCTGCAGGTTTTGAAACAGAAAATAAATATTTCCTGATATTTGGTTTTACAGGTTGTACAGGCATTAAAATGCTGTGACATCGTATTGAATGACACAGCATGTAGACATTATTATTGGCCTTCATTCTATTAGATTGCTGAGTGTGAGAAAGCTATTATTGAACAACAGAAGCTCATTGTGCTGGAGCAGAACACCTCAGTGTCCCGGGTCAGTGCCTCCCCCCTCAGCACCTGCAGTAGGTCCCAGCTGCAGAAGTGCAGTCTCTGTGCAGTCTGACTGAGGGAGGTTTTTGTACGGCTCTGTATCACTGTGTGAACACATAGCTACTGCTGATCACATGTACACTCTGACAGTAGTAATCTCCTGCATCTTCAGCCTGGACTCCACTGATGGTCAGAGTGAAGTCAGTCCCAGATCCACTGCCACTGAATCGATCAGGAATCCCTGAGTTACGCAATGTTGCATAGTAGATCAGGAGTTTAGGAGCTTCTCCAGGTTTCTGCTGGTACCAGGCCATACAGTGATCACGACCACTGGTGTACACAGCAGGGCTGGTTCTACAGCTCAGGGTGACAGTGTCTCCTATGAGAGCAGATTTACCAGCAGGAGTCTGAGTCACAGTCACCTGTCCTGTGGATTCTGAAGGGAAGAATAAAAAAAGAAATACTTATATTATCCATAGTCACATTAGAATGTCACATGTTACATCGCTGACCAGACGGTTATTTAATATTTTTTTCACACATTTACTTTTTATACATCCATTCCATTAAAATTGAAGACAGTATAACAATTTGTATATGTTCTATGAATCTCACCCTGAATGCAGAAAGCGACTGCCCAGATGAAGATGGTGATAAAAGTCATTGTTGCTGTGGGTTCTGTTGCCATGAAGGACAGCTCTCAGTCATCAAGTGTTAAACTCACAGGACTATAAACACTCCCAGAGCACTGAAGCATGTGCTGCCAATGCAAAGTGTCTTCTCTATGCAAATGGTCTTCCTGGGTACAGCAGGCACTTGTAGCCCAGCAGTGCTGTGGACTGGAGACAGTGGGCTGTGACAGAGAGAGAGTTCAACAGCAGCACCAGGACAGCAGCAGAAATGTCAGTCACTCCGGTTTGACATAGAGTCACAGTTCACTTCACACATTAACATTTACAGAAATTACAATCATGACATTGCAGGGTGGTTTAGAAGACCCTGCTGCTTAAAAGGGAGAGCACTATGACTGCATCTGCACTGGCTGTATAAGTGAGGTGCAGATTCACTTCTGAGCTCATTTTTGGGGCTCATTGTTGGCTTTTCATAAGTGTAAGGAAAAAAAGGCACAATTCCGATCTTCTTTGAAAAGACTTCTTTATTTACAGGAGCGGCAGTTGTCAGAAATACATGAAACGCGCTCTGTGTTCATCAGAGTCCAAATGAACCCAGAACAGCTCTCAATCACCCATCACCGCTTTATTTAGAAGTATCAACTGCCACAACGGCTAGCTGCAGCCAAAGTGACAATTGACGCGTGTGAGCAGAACTGTGGCTACAATAAGGCCATCTAGACAAATGAATACAGGTATGTGCATATCTTTGGTGGGATGATCTCTTCTGCTGCACTGGGTATGCTGGTTGTAGGGATTTGGACCAGAATCTTACAGAAGTATCCTGTTAAATGTCTGTCTGTCTTCATGGATGAGATCCAACTTGTGAATCACTGTTCCTCTTTCAGGATACAGTTGTCCTTGATGAGAATACACTGTCCTGATTCTGGCACTGTTTGTTTTGACACATTAACTCATTTTGTGTGCTTGTCATTTTAGTGATCAAAGCACCTGCAAACTTGTCACCGAGTATCTGACCTCTTCCAAAATGTGCTTGATGTCACATGTTGCTTTTATAAACATATTGAAGTTTTCATTTAGCACTGCATTTTACACTTGAATGTACTGACAATTAGAGTTGACATTTTATTAAATATGTGTTGACCAATTTCTATTGTGATTTAGTTACTACAAAATCATTTTTTTTTTTTTTACTATCCATTATTTTTAGTTCTGTTCAGGTAGTATTTGATATAATATTCAAACTGACTCTGGTCTGAGAGGTTGTGATGTGAGATGGCTGTACTTTATAACACACATGGTTTGTGCACTCTCCACTGTTTATTTCCAAATTTCAGCACTTCTGCTCTGGTCCTAGAACAGCAGGGCGAAAAAGACAGCAGCTCTCTGAGGAACAGATTATTCTGGAGTATATTACATTTGTAAATATAATAGATTTTGCTTATCTATCCTTGATATTACATGATAGTCATTTAGCAGATGCTTTTATCCAAAGCAACTTGCAGTTAAAAACCAGGGGCCAGTCCCCCCTGGGAGCAATGTGGGGTTAGGGGCCTGACAGTGATGGTGGTTAAAGTGCTGGACCTCAGGGGTCTTGATCATTTATCTTAGCCACTATGCTACAGGCTACCCCTGTAAGCTGATGCTTGGAGGATGCAGGCATTGATCCTGCTACCTCTCACATGCTAAGCGAGCGCTCTACCATTTGAGCTAATCCCCCGATTGATGTTCCCTTAAATGTACCAGTGAGAATTAAAATATGTTTCGATATTTTCTTAGGGCTTGATTGTCAGTCCGCCGGCCTCTTAGCCGAGGTTTGTGTTTGTTTTTCCCTGTCCATGTCTGCCACATGCTTTCGTTTTCAGTTTCCCTGTGTGTCAGCCCCGCCCCCTGCTCCCCCTGCTCTCATCACCTGACAAGATTCACCTGCCTGCCTGCTCACCTGTTCCCCATTTCTCCTCATTATTCTGCCTAATTACACCCTGCCTCTTCCTGTGTTCTTTGCCAGTTTGTGCCAGTGCTTTCTCTGTCTTGTTCCTGCCTGTTTTTAATTCTCTGCCTGTTTGTTGACTTTACCTTGTTGCCTGTTGTTTTGGATTGTTTCCCTCTGGCTTCTGGTTTTGTCCCTGCCTGCACCCCAACTATGATTCTGGTTTTGTGATTTGTACTTAAGAAATAATCAGCCTTTTTGAACCTGTCCTGGTTTCGTCTGCAATTGAGTCCTAGCCTGATTTGTGACACTGATATTGAAAAAAGAAACATATACATACAAACTAACCCGATATTGCCCAGTGAGTAAGGTACTATATCAATAAGCAAAGCTGTGAGTCTAATATAAAATAAACTCAGTGCTATATAACCAGGGAAGAAACAATTCCCATGACACAAGGATGAAGTGATAAGAGGATTATTAAGTTAGCACAGTAATTGCATACTGCTGAAGTGATCAGAGGATTATAAGGTTAACAGACTAATGATAAAGTTATATTTTATCACATTTTCTCATACATAGGGCAACTCAAGAGGGCGCTTTATCACCTTTTCTCCACTGAAAGGGCACTTAAGAGGACATTTTATCACATTTTCTCATTCATAGGGCAGCTCTAGTGGGCACTTCATCATGTTTTATCGTGCTTAGGAGCACCCAGAGGGCACTTCTGTGGCATTTTTTAAGCAAAAGGGCACCAGAGAGTGCAACTGCCCCCTGTGTTGAATTGGAAATAACTCATTCCCTCTCAAGGCTCAGACACCCTGACTAAAATCCAGTCTCAGTGTATTTGTGTTTCAGATGTGAATTAGATGTATGAGACTTTGATTGAACCTCAGAAGCTCAGTGTGCTGAAGCAGAACCCCTCAGTGTCCCGGGTCAGTGCCTCCCCCCTCAGCACCTGCAGTAGGTCCCAGCTGCAGCAGTGCAGTCTCTGTGCAGTCTGACTGAGGGAGGTTTTTGTACGGCTCTCTATCACTGTGTGAACACCCAGCTACTGCTGATGTAGTGTTGACTCTGACAGTAGTAATCTCCTGCATCTTCAGCCTGGACTCCACTGATGGTCAGAGTGAAGTCAGTTCCAGATCCACTGCCACTGAATCGATCAGGAATCCCTGAGATACGCTGATTTACAAGCTTTATCAGGAGTTTAGGAGCTTCTCCTGGCTTCTGGTTATACCAGGCCATTCTTTCACCATTACTGTCTTTATACACAGCAGGGCTGGTTCTACAGCTCAGGGTGACAGTGTCTCCTATGAGAGCAGATTTACCAGCAGGAGTCTGAGTCACAGTCACCTGTCCTGTGGAGTCTGAAATGAGAAACAGCAACACACAAATACTACGTAACCTGAAGATGCATTAAATAATATCAAAATTAGTCAGAAACAACTTTTATGTTCTATTCATACATTGTCTGGAGTATAAGTTTGTTTTTCGTGTTTTCATGAATCTCACCCTGAATGCAGAAAGCGAGTGCCCAGATGAAGATGGTGATAAAAGTCATTGTTGCTATGGGTTCTGTTGCCATGAAGGACAGCTCTCACTCATCAGGTGTTAAACTCACAGGGCTATAAACACTCCCAGAGCACTGAAGCATGTGCTGCCGATGCAAAGTGTCTCCTCTATGCAAATGGTCTTCCTGGGTACAGCAGGCACTTGTAGCCCAGCAGTGCTGTGGAGGCAGACTAGGGCTTATGGGCTGTGATACAGACAGAGCAGTTTAACACTGGTGTAACAGTGTCTGGACAGCAGGATCACAATCCAAACCAACATCATTCACATTTTGCCATCATATTCTTTTTTCATACACCCCTCCACTAACTATAGACACAGCATTGGCCTTTGAGCAGGTGAAATTGCATGCAGAACCTTGGGTTTTGCATAATGTTAATGCTGTGGGTTAAGTTAGTTGTAAGTTAGTTATCCTCTATCACTACTGCACTGACAAGTAATGCACATTGTGATTGATTCCCATTGTATTAAATTACCAGTGAGGTCTGGCTTCTGCAGCCATTGCTGTTTTGCACTGCATGAGGCTTTTGCTGCTTTCCTACATAAACATGCTAAATTAACTGGATGTGATCTGAACATTATCCTGATTGGTAATAACTCAGTTTCATTTAAACTGGGTAATTCTGAGAGGGGAATAATCGAGCTCTGATCTGATGTGTTCCTGCTCAGGAGTGTCTCTCAGTGTAGGGTGAGAGTAACACACAGTAATATAAAGAGTACGATAATGCATTTCCATTCCTGCAAAATAAGTCATACAAGCATTTCGATCTTTACTTGTAAAATCAATAATGAGTACTGTGGAATATATTACAGTTTTTATGTGTATGTGTATTTATAACATTAATTGAACCATCGTAAAGACTACTGTGCTGGAATGTGCTTCAACATCATAGAGTAAGTTAAACTGTTGTTGGTGCTCTTATAAAACTCTTGCTTGTTCAGCACTGTAAACTCTTTCTTTTTTTATTCTTTTAAATGTAGAACATAGAATTGGACAGAATTCACATCATTCTGTTTCCCAGCTAGTGAGTTCAAGTGGTTTAGAATTTTCAGTATTTCAGCCTCTATGATGTCACAATATGAATGTTCTTAAAATGCAAACAGCTATCAATTTATATGTAATTTGGACTTTTCATCGATTGCAGCTATATCATACCAAAATGTACCAGTCACTTAGTATAGCAGAAGACAATATTGTGTTCCTCTATTTTCTTGGAGAGTTTCATCCTTCAGACTTGTAAGTAGATACCTAAAGCTTTTCCTCAAATGCAGTGTCTCTTTGTCATTACTTCAAAATTAATTGATCAGTTCTGTGCCTGAATCTAACAGATAGGCTACAGAAATTACAGGAGTTTTAATGTTTTACTTTAATATTGCTTGTTAGCAAGCCAGCTATGTGGGGTAACTCAAGTAAGGGTGTCATATCGTATATGAGAATGGCCAATATTGGTGCAAACTTGTTTTGCCATAAGTTGCTAGCATTTCCGTTAATTGCACTTCAGAAGTAACTGTGATAAAAGTGACATTGAAATGAAATGAAAGTTTAATTGTGAAATAAAAATCAAATAATTAATTACTACATCATTATGATGTAAAAATTTAAACATGATAATGGTATTGTGAAAATTAGTATGCTGAAATTCACAATTTATTGACTAATTTATTATCCATTTTATTATGTATTTCATAAAAGTTTTTGTTTAATTATGAATAAAATGGCATTCCATAACTATGATGTCACAATGGGAAGGAAGTTCAAATGTAGAACACTGACAACTGATGCAGAACTGAACATAAAGGACAGACAGAAATTATTATGAATGACCACGTACTTCCTAGTTGCTGGGGCTGTTTTTCATCCTAAATTTGTGAATCAACACTGAACATTCATCTAGCTTTGAAGGACTGTGGGACAGAATGTCCTGAATCATATCTTTGAGGTTGACATCTCTGGCCTATCATTCTGAAGTCAGTTAAATCAGTGCATATTAAAAGCAGATGAATGAGATTTGGACGGTATTCCAAACAAGAAGTGTATTCTTTACAGAGAAGTCCTCAGAGAAGGTTGGAAGTCCACAAATTAAATAATGAAATTTATTCCTTTAATATAGTTAGTTCTGCACTATACATTATACTAGTAACCCTGCTAAAACATTACATTATCCTGGGCATTGCTGTGACAGAGCTGAGGGGTACCTTTACATAAACTGGTACCTTTACACCTGTTACAGAACCCGCCCCCTCCCTGCAGAACCCAGGAGGCAGAGTACAGGATCAAACAGGAAGAAGAGCGAAACAGGTGATGAAATCCCTCTAAGTAGTAAAAACATGACATTCAATATCACTGAAAATGTTATATTTAACATATGACTGTAACAGATGCAATATGGATTTATGGAATCCAGAATATGGATTTAGGCAGAACTGAGGAATTGTGGGATTGAGTGCGCTGAAGCCATACTGTTTGCAAAAAAAACCCAAACTAATACGGATAGCAACTAAAGAGGTATGTTACGCCCTTGGTTATGCCTATACTGTTTGTGCATCTTTCCCGTGTTTCTGTTTGTTTTTCGTCTTTCTCCCGCTTTTCATTTCATACTAGGTATTCGTCTTCCATTGATCCACCCCTGGTTACTGTGCGTCCTCATCAAGCAATCCACTCTCTGTCCGCTACCCCCTGTAAAAATCTGTCCATTACCCTGTTGCGTGTTTGGAAAGAAGGGCAGTCAAGGTATACTGTAAATAATAATCACATTTTATACAGTCTGCTTACACCTAGGATATCGCCTGTTAGATACACTAGGTTAGGGGTGAGTGCCACCCGCTGTGTTTGGTTTGGATAGGTCAGTCTAGTGTAGTTAGTTAGGTCTTTGTTTTTTTGTGACCTATTGTTTTTGTTATTAGTTAGCTAGCTGGGTATTCACCTTAGACTAGATAAGACAGGCAATTCGGTTGTTTTTCTTTCTTTTCTTTGGCGCTGCCCATAGCCCTCTTCCTCCCTTTTGTGTGTTTGATTTGTGTTTGTGCTGTTGTGTATTTGTTGTCAATAATTGTACATAGTGTTTATTGCCCCCTCTTTTGTAAATACCCCCAGCACAGTACACCTTGTAAATAAAGCGCACACCCCGTTGTTAACAGTTGACTTTTTGGTTGATTGTGTGGTTTGTCTGTTCCGGCCTCCCATTACACCACCTCCTTTTATGTTGCATTCCCCTTCCCTATACCCCTAGACACCTCGGGGACGAAACAAGGAAACAGTTTGGTGTGTCCCAATGGCTAAACCACATGCTAACTTGGTAATTTATGTAACGTGTACTTTATGTGTAATTTATGTAATCTTTTCTGTGACCTGTTTGTCTTTGAGTCTCAGTCTCTCTGGTAGCCGATGAATCTCAGCCTGACACTGAAAGGAGTCCTGGACTTGCGCCAGTGAAGAGTGCACCTGGAACGACTAAGTCTATGAAAAAGAAGCACAAAGGTAGGATTACAGACTCAGTTCAGTCACATTGACAGTCCATCCTTCCTACAGTAGCATGGGAGTATTTTCTCCCAGTCAGCATTCAGGAAGTGGAGGCATCAGTCTGTCTTTAAAACAACATTTAAAGTAACATTCACCACTGCAACAGAGATGACACTTTGTAACAACAGAGGAATCAGTTACATGGTGGAGGTATCAGTCACAGAAGAGACGTCAGCTATAAACTGCTCCCATGTGCAAAGAAGATAAGGTTTGACCAGAACTCTCTGCTGATGATGGAGACATCCAGCGAGACCGAGTTGATTAGAGGATGGTATCATTGATATATTTTCTGTCTGAAAATAATATTCTCAGATTTATTGAAGCTCACTGTTCTAACTACTATCCATGACAGAGCTGGGTGAAGGGAGTTATATCAGTGTCTGTATTTCATACCCAGTGATTATGCACATAGATCAGAGCAGATCAAGATGTTATGAATGAAAATTATAATGTACTGCTTTTATGTACATTTAACTTTAGATATATGGGCATGCTGTTCAAATGAGTAGACAATGTTAGATTGACAAACTGTTCATTTCTCCAAGAGTTTTAGTAGTCAGAGTGGAAAGACTTTCAGACACTTCTCACCTTACACTGCTAACATTTACCTTGAGTCTGATTTATGTAGGTCTAGCTCTGAGTTAGAGCTCTAGTTCACCCAGTCTGCTTGGCTCCACTTAATGAGCAGCCAGCCTCTGACTGTTCACCTCGTTCTCAGGCTCTTGCTGAGTCTGTTGAATTGTCTCCACACAGCAGTTCCTCTGCTTATGCCTCTGCTGGAGGAGATGATGTGGGGACAGAGGCTGAGAGTCTACCAAGGCTCTGTGCTCACGTGGCTCCTGGCCATCACCATGGAATCAAGGATGCCTCTACCTGCCAGCACACATGAGTCTCTCTCCTCTGTCTTAGGATGTCCTGATCAGCACCAGCTCCAAATAAATGCATTTGGTTACGCAGTAAGAGAGCGCCCACGCTACAGCGCTCACTATCAAATCATGCATATGATGTGAATAGTTGCAGATTACCATGAGCAAAGGGTATGTGTTATTCCATATGGTTATCTGTTTAAAGACTGTTTGTGCTGACCTCATCAAATGAGGGCCATTTGATGCTAAGATTACAACATTCTGTTGTATGATTCAGACAAACCAATATGTATTTAATAATATCAGTCTGAGCCACATACTGATAAATAACTAGTCAGGACAGCAACGATTTTGTTCTGTACTTAGACTTGATGATTTTCCACACCACAAGGGGGAGCCATCCTACTGTGATATAAGAGGGGTTATATGGTCTCTATTTGAGAAGAAGCACAGAGACACCATAATAATGATTATGAAACACCTCTGTAGAACACACATCAGTCCAATGGAGGGGCCGATAGTGCCTCACTTTCACACTGTATTCAACACAAGGGACTGAGGTGGCACCCAAGTGACCGTAGGATTGTTGAGGATAATACAGTAACAGCTGTAAGGGTGAGGAAGAGTCAGCTCAGGTGTGAAGCTGTTGATGGAAACAGCACGGCTGTCCAATCCAGTTCAACACTACAGATCCTGACTAGTTCAGTCTCTCTGAACGATTTAAGGCTGGTCCATACTTTCTGTCATTGAAAATGTAAAAGAAGTTTACTCTTATGGAAATCTACCCAAAAAATCACATTTGATATTATGGCAGAAAACTGCTCCATGCATGTAATCCAGTTGCTAGTTTTCTGTACTGTGTTTGACTTGGATAAATTCACTTGTTTTTAAAAAATTGTTTCATATAACCCTAATTATCCATCCACTGGGCTTTGATACTGTTGGATGTACAGACATGAAAATGCTCAAACATTGTATTAGGAGTGAGAGCATTTCTAAGTTATAACTGAACCACTGAAGCTCAGTGTGCTGGAGCAGAACCCCTCAGTGTCCCGGGTCAGTGCCTCCCCCCTCAGCACCTGCAGTAGGTCCCAGCTGCAGCAGTGCAGTCTCTGTGCAGTCTGACTGAGGGAGGTTTTTGTACGGCTCTCTATCACTGTGTGAACACATAGTTACTGCTGATATAGTGGTCACTCTGACAGCAGTAATCTCCTGCATCTTCAGCCTGGACTCCACTGATGGTCAGAGTGAAGTCAGTCCCAGATCCACTGCCACTGAATCGATCAGGAATCCCTGAGTAACGTGATGTTGCCCTGTAGATCAGGAGTTTAGGAGCTTCTCCAGGTTTCTGCTGGAACCAGGCTAGGAGGTGATAACCACTCCAGACACGAACTGCAGGGTTAGTTTTACAGTTCAGGGTGACAGTGTCTCCAATGAGAGCAGATTTACCAACAGGAGTCTGAGTCACAGTCACCTGTCCTGTGGATTCTGTACAGAATTAAAAAAACAGCACACATTCATAACCGTACTGGAATAAGTATATGTTTATGCATGTAATAAAAATAGTAAAATAATAGATTTTGAACAAATATATGGTATATTCACATAATACAGATTTGATTGTTTCATAAATCTCACCCTGAATGCAGAAAGCGAGTGCCCAGATGAAGATGGTGATAAAAGTCATTGTTGCTGGGGGTTCTGTTGCCATGAAGGACAGCTCTCAGTCATCAAGTGTTAAACTCACAGGACTATAAACACTCCCAGAGCACTGAAGCATGTGCTGCCAATGCAAAGTGTCTTCTCTATGCAAATGGTCTTCCTGGGTACAGCAGGCACTTGTAGCCCAGCAGTGCTGTTGACTGGAGACTGTGGGCTGTGACAGAGAGAGAGTTCAACAGCAGCTCCAGGACAGCAGCAGAGGTGTCAGTCACTCTGGTTTGACATAGAGTCACAGTTCACTTCACACATTAACATTTACAGAAATTACAATCATGACATTGCAGGGTGGTTTAGAAGACCCTGCTGCTTAAAAGGGAGAGCACTATGACTGCATCTGCACTGGCTGTATAAGTGAGGTGCAGATTCACTTCTGAGCTCATTTTTGGGGCTCGTTGTTGGCTTTTCATAAGTATCCTGTTAAACACCTGTTTGTCTCCATGGATGAGATTTAAATTATTTAATGTGTCAAAACAAACAGTGCCAAAATCAGGACAGTGTATTTTCATCAAGGAACAGCTGAATCCTGAAAGAGGAAAGATCTGTTCCTCGATTAGAACACACTGTCCTGATTTTGTTCATTTTGACACATTACTGTAAAACACTTGTCATGTTGGTGATTAAAGCACCTGCAATTCTGTCACCAAGTGTTTTCACCAACTCTTTCAAAATCTGATAGATGTCACGTGTTGCTTTGGGAGCTCACATATTGAAGTTTTTATTTAACAATGCATTTTACACCAGAATGTACTCTCAATTAATATAGACCTTTCATTAAACATACAGTGCTGTGAAAAATTGTTGCCCCCTTTTTGATTTCCTCTTTTTTTTTATATTTCTCTTGCTGAATGATTTTAGATAATCTAATAAAATATAATATTAGAAAAAGGAAACCCACAGAAACATAAATCATAGTTTTTACATCATTATTTCATTCACTCATGAGAGTTAGTCACCAATTACCAATATTGTCCCTGTGAAGAAGTAATTGCCCCCTTAAAGTGAATATGTGGCTGGACCACCCTTACAGCAGCAGTAACTGTAATGAAATGCTTCCTATAACTTGATATGAGCCTCTCACATCTCTGAGGAGGAATCTTGGCCCACTCTTCTTTGTAGAACCTCTGTATCCCTGACAAATTTGTAGGTGATGAACTGAGAGCATGAACTGCTCTTTTCAGGTCCTGCCACAGCATCTCTGATGGGGTCAAGTCAGGACTTTGACTCAGCCACTGCAGCACTTTCATTTTGTTTCTCAGCCATGCAGATGTGGACTTGCTCACATGCTTAGGATCATTGTCCCGCTGCATCACCCAGTTACGCTTCAGCTCCAGCTCACACACAGATGGTCGGACATTCTCCTTAAGAATATTCTGGTACACATCAGAATTCACGCTTCCTTCAAAGATTACAAGTCGTCCAGGTCCTGAGGCAATAAAACATTCCCATACCATCACACTGCCACCACCATGCTTCAGTGTAGGTATGACATTCTTACAGTGGAATGCTGTGTTTGCTTTATGCCAGACAAAGAAGGACTCACACACTCTCACAAGTTCCACCTCTGACTCACCTGTCCATAGAATATTATCCCAAAAGACTTGAGCATCAACCATGTGCTTTTTAGCAGATATGAGATGAGATTTTATGTTTCTCTTATAGAGCAGTGGTTTCCACCTTGCTACTCTTCCATGAGGCCCAATTTTGCCCGGTGTCTTTCATACCATAGAGTCATGGACACTGATCTTAGCTGATGCTAGAGAGGCCTACAGTTCTTTTGAAGCTTCTCTGGGGGCTTTAGATACTTCCTGGATAAGGTGCCGCTGTGTCCTGGCAGAAATTGTGGCAGGTTGAGCAATCCTGGAAAGTTTCACCACTGTTCCAAGTCTTCTCCATTTGGAGATAATGGCGCACACTGTGGTTCACTGGAGTTCAAGAGCCATAGAAATGACTCTGTAACCTTTTCCAGACTGGTTTGGCTCCACAGCTTTTATCCTCAGTTGTTCTGGGAGCTCCTTTGATTATGGCATTGTGTGCCTGTAGAAACTTTAAGGTGAATACTTCTTTCTGATGGTTAGGTTCAGTATATATCCTTTCTAAACTCAACAAGGTTGGTTGCAATCAAGACAGGCTGTGTCCAGTCACCTCAATCTAATTTTCAATGACAAATATGTTGATTTATTTGTTTACAAACAAAGGGGGCAATTACTTTTTCACAGGGCCAACATGGGTAATTGGTGACTTTCTCAGTTGAATTAATGAAGTAAGGATGTAAAATGTTTTATGTTTGTTTGGATTTCCCTTGTCTAATAATATATTTTATTTTATTATCTGAAACTATTCAGTGAGAGAAATATGCAAAAAAAGAGGAATGGAGGCAAAAACTTTTTCACAGCACTGTATGTGTTGATCCATTTTAATGGTGATTTCGTTACTACAAAATACTTTCTTTCTTTTTTATGATCCCATTATTTTTTGTGATTCAGGTATGTTTAGGTATGTTACTACACAGCAGTATGTAATGATTGGTTGCCGTCAGTGATCATAGGATAGCTCCTCCCATTTTGGGGTTCATGAATCCTCAGTCTTCCATCTCTGAGCTGAGGAGGGCTAAAAAAGTAACAAAAGCACCCATGAGCCTCTAGGTCTCTCCCCCTGTAAAACTCTCTCCATACCCTCACCTCTCTGGGTAACCTTGTGGCTGTCCATGGTCCTGAATGCTTCCAGGGCTGTGGGCAGCAGCAGGAAGCTCTGACTGCAGCCAAAGAGGAGTAGCCTTCTCTGGACCTCCTGCACAACAGCCAGGGACACTGAGACACAAGATTTGTGTTTCACTGATTATAATATTCCACAGAATCTGTTTGAGTTTATATTGAAATATGTTTCATATCAGTACATTATCACTCAGTTGTGTAGAGTCAATCATTTTCTTGAGCTCAGAGGTGAATTGTGTGTTGTATTGTAGCTGTATTTGATATGATATTCATATTGACTCTGGTCTGAGAGGTTGTGATGTGAGATGGCTGCACTTTATAACACACATGGTTTGTGCACTCTCCACTGTTTATTTTCTGGTCCCACGATGACAGGGCCAAAAGACAGCAGCTCTTTGAGGAACAGATTATTCTGGAGTACAATTACATTTGTAAATATGATAGATTTTGCTCATCTACTCTTGATGTTTCTATAAATGTTCCAGTGAGCATTAAAATATGTTTATGTGTTTCCTTTGGGCCTGATATTGAGAAAAGAAAAAAAAATTCACATACAAACAAAACTGATACTGGGATGTAATAGGGGCCCACTGAGTAAGGTATTATATCTATAAGCAAAGCAGTGAGTGTAATATAGAATAAACTCAGTGCTGTATAACCTGAGGAGACACAATCCCCATGGCATATGGGAGCAGATGGGGGCGCTGAGTTTTCATGCTCTCATAGGACAGCAAGACTTATTTCAGTTGTAGTTGTACATGTGACCAGCAGGGGACGTGCTGTAACAATCCCACAGAAGCCTGTCGGTGCAGGTCGGTCGCTGTAGCGCAGGAAGGTTTTTCAACAGCAGTTATTCAGACTCAGATACTGTGGTGGACTTTCGGTGTGTGGACAAAACTGAATATCGGCGGTAAGTGGGGAAAAAACGTGAGTTTTTCTGCAAGAAACATCTCAAGGTTATATGATCTGTAACATTTTCATTGAAGAGTAACCAAGGCGTTTGTACTCTCAGTTTCTGTCTGTTCGCGTTTGTTTACTTACGGGCTAACAGATAAAATATGAACATAAAAATGTATAGATTACACACATATTTGCTGAAACGGAATGTAACCCATAGTAAAAACAACTCATAACTTTAAATTGCGAGATGAGTGATGTGTGAAAGATGAACACAGGCAAAGGAAATGCGTCTCTCTTGAGTTGGAGGTTTTTGTACGGCCGATGAATGAGACTGTATCACTGTGGAACACTTTCGGCGGCGGCACCAAACTGTCAATTGGACGTAAGTAATATTTCTTTCAGATCTATCCCTATCTACATTTTTAAATATTTGAGTATTCGTTTTCAGAAAACTCATGTCGTTAATTGTTGGAACTGTGAACTTTGCTTGTGCATATGGGCTACATATGATATCAAGTTATTATTTCGGTCGGTTATTCATAAGAATAAGGGTGCACAAACCATATTCACCTACAATAATTTTCAAAATGCCGGATTTCATAAAAATGAACATAAATCTCAGACACTGAAAAAAGTTTCGGATGGTCTAATATTGAAGAGCGGAGAAATGAAAGCTCTCTCTTGAGCGAGAGGTTTTTGTACAGCGGTGTAATGAGTTTGTATCACTGTGGTGGACTTTCGGCGGCGGCACCAAACTGTCAATTGGACGTAAGTCATTTCTATTCAATAAATTTCTCCGAGCGCAAGCAAGGTGTCTCTTTAATGTTCACGAATATTCGAAAAGCTGTACAAAATAATATGTACAATAATATGCTCAATTCTGAGTTCGCATAAATGATAATCAAATCGACTTTCTAAATGAAGGTTTGTTCTAGCGAGTACAGCTCTTTTCCAAAGCCTACACATATATGTTCCGCACATTATAAAAAAAAAAAAACCCAAAATTAATTCATTCCATCCGGGTGTCGGAGGTGGTAATACTGACTCTAATTTCAGCATGTTGGGATACCGCTAAGATCTGGTAACTGCGGATGCGCGCGTAAAGGATATTATTTTGACAATTTCCCTCGATTTTCGAATGTAACATATTTCTGATTTAAACATGACCTATTGCTTGGAAGGATTTACAGTTAACTGCACTTAATGTCTGTTTGTTTTGTGATGTGTTTTCGAAAGGTAGATGATAGTCTGCATTTTAAAAAGCGCGCCATTAACTGGAGTATTACATGTATTATTTAAATGTTGTTCAAATTAACAAGTTCTTGTAAGTGTTCGCGTGTGTTACTATTTAACTGAAACTGCCAGATTTGTCCAAAAATGGGTCATTTCTAATTGTTTAATTTTTACATTAAATCCCTCCATTATACTTTCCGAAAGTATATCAGTAAAATGTATTATTGAAACAATACAGTTTAATGCAGTTTTGATACAATCGAACCAATGCTATTTGTAAGATATCAATGTCAGTTCTAATTTTATTCCTTGATAAATTATGTCGTTTAGTTTCCATGATCTCTTAAAAGTATAGTTCACTTTATACAGCTTGGATAGATACATTTTCATACTTTGAATAAAAAACTAATTTAATACGACTGCTTTAATGAAATTTTAATGAATAATATTATTGGTTAATTTGCAGTCCTTTTATAAATCAAGCAATTATATTTTACAGTGGTGTTACCTATATTTTAATATGTAAGTCATTTAATAATTGCATGATAATGAATATAATTTAATGAAACGGCTCTGGTTGTGAAAGAGGTGTAAAATGTTGCCTTGGTTAGCACTGAGGAACAGTCCCTCTTGTGCTTCACAAAGCTTTCAGTGTAAAGTACAGTCACATGTTGTGCTGATGTGTTGAGTTTGACATTCTGCTCTTACTGTGTGAACGCTCTGATTGGCTCATGCTGCTGTGTCCACTCTGTGACCTCACACCTGTGCTGTGTCTCCCAGGTGACACAGTTCCCACCCTCACAGTCCTGCCCCCCTCCAGTGTGGAGCTGAATCAGGGAAAGGCCACACTGCTGTGTCTGGCCAACAAGGGCTTCCCCTCAGACTGGAAGCTGCACTGGAAAGTGGACGGTAGCAGCTGGAGCTCGGGTGTGGCCGGGGGCGCGGGGGTCCTGGAGAAGGACGGGCTGTACAGCTGGAGCAGCTCCCTGACTCTCAGTGCGGATGAGTGGAAGAAGGCGGGGTCACTGACCTGTGAGGCCACACAGGGCTCACAGTCCGCCGTCCCTCAGACACTGAGGCCAGCCGACTGCTCTGAGTAGGCCGGGCAGAGGCCCAGCTCTCACACTCTGATTACACTGTTTTTACCCTGTTCTGTACTCTGCCTCTCTGCTTCTTACTGCCCCACTGCTGTCACACTGGCCTGTGTGTCAATCCTTCCTCCAGCACCCACATCTTACATGTGCTCTGCTTGTGTTCATCTCCAAATATACTCATGTGTGTTCTCATGTGTGCTGCTTTCTGTGATTTTGGCAAAAGCTGAGTGATTTGAATTCTTTACATAATAAAGACTCTTTGAACAAACTATCTGTTGTCTTGATTTTTATTATAAAAAGTGAAGTTTGGTGCTCTGGTAGATATAAATTTCTGTGCAAAGTGTGCACTGGGTGTAAACCATGTGACCTTAGTCCAATTGAATCATGTCTATGTTTTTAGTATTAAATATACTCTTGTAAAACTTATAATAGTATATCCATATAAAATTATATCATTTTGTAATAAAGTCATAATCACGATAAATATTTTTTCAGTCAGGGTTCCAGTATTTCATGTCAGGTTTCCAGGACCCACATGCTGGCCTGACTTTTATAGGAGTCTCACACACTGTAGAGAGTAGAAGGTGGTGATCAGAGACTGTTGAGAGGTAACTGATCTGGGATCAGTGAAAGAGCAGCAGTTTCCCAGCAGAGGAGAGGAGGAGTGATGTGTGCAGTGTGCTCAGATCAGCTCTGTGCAGCAGGATGTGCGCACAGCTCACACTAACCCCCTGGGGACGGGCCAGACACCTGGCCACCGTGCTGCTCTATTCTGAGAGAGAATCAGTCCCACTGAGGGACAGCAGAAGCAGCCGGCCCCGCCCCAAATATGCAAATGTGACTTTCAGCCCAACAGCTCACAGTTTCTCAGCCCAAAATAGCCCTGACTGAGACAGCTGTGTGCAGCTGGCCTCATATGTACACTGAAGATGAGGAGGTGGAGGCTTTAGCTCTGTAGTGACGATGAAGGGGAAAAGGGAGGTGGTTGTACCAGGGACCTGCATTTGCATGATGCTCAGATTAGAGATTTCACAGCTGAATGAACTCACACTCTCACATCTGCTCTGAAAGCAGCAAGCACTGCTTACAGCTAAGTGATTTTACTCTCTATCCATCTCTAAATGGAAACTTCAGCAGGAATTTCCCTCATCTATTGACAGTGTTAGTGTAATAAATAAAATCAGGGAAATGGAAGTTGTGTTGTCTTCATATTCTATGAAACTCACCTTACCAGCACAGAGCTCTCCTCCCCAGCACAGAGCTCCCCTCCCCAGCACAGAGCTCTCCTCCCCAGCACAGAGCTCTCCTCCCCAGCACAGAGCTCTCCTCCCCAGCACAGAGCTCCCCTCCCCAGCACAGAGCTCTCCTCCCCAGCACAGAGCTCTCCTCCCCAGCACAGAGCTCTCCTCTCCAGCACAGAGCCATAGCACAGGACTGGCTGGGCCTGTGAAAATAATTTTCCCCTGAATGTAAAAGCTCTGATTTCATGTTTAACTGCAAAACCTAAAAAATTATCAAATATTTTTTTTTCAACTGAAATGAATGACATATATAAACATAATCTGTAATGAAGTTTACACAATGTATGATCAGTATATGACAGAGATAAGACATCATCAGAAAGTTATTATGTAGAGATGGGACATTGTTAGCTATGCACTACATACTGTACATGGTGTGTGTGTGTGTGTGTGTGTGTGTGTGTGTGTTTGTGTGTGTCAGTATTCAGTTGTGCTGTCATCACTACTTATTGTGTTTATCACATGTCTGTCTGATTGATGTCTGATTCACACATTAAAGGTGACTAACATAATCTGACCCATTCACTCTCAAGCCCTCATTGTGAATTCCAGGTATAAAATGACACAGTTATTCATTTCTAATGTTAATCTTCTCATCTCTGTTTCAGTGTGAATTCTCTCTGCACATAAAATAAGTGATGTTGTGGTACAGAAGTGTGTGGTTCAGCAGTAGCAGCTCTGATGTTGGTTCTGTGTGTGACACAGAGAAGCTCCTCTTCAGCTCAGAGAGGTTTATATACAGGTCTGTAGCTCTCTATTGCCCCCTAGAGCCCTGCTGGCAGTACAGCAGTATCCTGGGTCAGTCCTCCCCCCTCAGCACCTGCAGTAGGTCCCAGCTGCAGCAGTGCAGTCTCTGTGCAGTCTGACTGAGGGAGGTTTTTGTACGGCTCCCTATCACTGTGTGAACACCCAGCTACTGCTGATGTAGTGTGCACTCTGACAGTAGTAATCTCCTGCATCTTCAGCCTGGACTCCACTGATGGTCAGAGTGAAGTCAGTCCCAGATCCACTGCCACTGAATCGATCAGGAATCCCTGAGTAACGTGATGTTGCCCTGTAGATCAGGAGTTTATGAGCTTCTCCAGGTTTCTGCTGGTACCAGGCCATATAGTGATAACCACCACTGGTGTACACTGCAGGGCTGGTTTTACAGCTCAGGGTGACAGTGTCTCCTATGAGAGCAGATTTACCAGCAGGAGTCTGAGTCACAGTCACCTGTCCTGTAGACTCTAAATGAAAGAAAAAAACCTCATAAATCCAAATTTTAGCAACATGCAACATATATTATTTTATATATATGAAACCATCGGATTATCTGTTGATGTCACAGAAAAACATGTTTTTGCTGATTTCATGTTACTTTTTAAATGAGAATTATCATGTATTTCTGAATGTTCCCAACCCTTACCCTGAATGCAGAAAGTGAGTGCCCAGATGAAGATGGTGATAAAAGTCATTGTTGCTGTGGGTTCTGTTGCCATGAAGGACAGCTCTCAGTCATCAAGTGTTAAACTCACAGGACTATAAACACTCCCAGAGCACTGAAGCATGTGCTGCCAATGCAAAGTGTCTTCTCTATGCAAATGGTCTTCCTGGGTACAGCAGGCACTTGTAGCCCAGCAGTGCTGTGGAGGCAGACTTGGGCTTATTGGCTGTGACATAGACAGAGCAGTTTAACACTGGTGTAACAGTGTCTGGACAGCAGGATCACAATCCAAACCAACATCATTCACATTTTGCCATCATATTCTTTTTTCATACACCCCTCCACTAACTATAGACACAGCATTGGCCTTTGAGCAGGTGAAATTGCATGCAGAACCTCGGGTTTTGCATAATGTTAATGCCATGGGTTAAGTTAGTTATAAGTTAGTTATCCTCTATCACTACTGCACTGACAAGTAATGCATATTGTGATTGATTCCCATTGTATTAAATTACCAGTCAGGTCTGGCTTCTGCAGCCATTGCTGTTTCTGCACTGCAGTGAATGGGGCTTTTGCTGCTTTCCTACATAAACATGCTAAATTAACTGGATGTGATCTGAACATTATCCTGATTGGTAATAACTCAGTTTCATTTAAACTGGGTAATTCTGAGAGGGGAATAATCGAGCTCTGATCTGATGTGTTCCTGCTCAGGAGTGCCTCTCAGTGTAGGGTGAGAGTAACACACAGTAATATAAAGAGTACTATAATGCATTTCCATCACTGCAAAGTAAGTAATACAGTCATTTAACACTTTACTTGTAAAAGCAATAATGAGTACTGTGTAATATATTACAGCTTTTATGTGTATTTATAAAATTAAATAAAACCCATGAATAAGTTTCATGGGTTTTTGAAGTACATTGGATTGTTTCCAAAGAATTGTCAGCCTATACATTTGATTCATGAATAGGGTCATTCATGCATTTTCGCATCAGTATTACATTTTCAAATTTATATGGTTATCATCTATGACAACTACAAAGAGGGATGAATAATGAGTCCTGTGACACAGTGGCTGGTGTGGCCACTGAGCCGGGTGGTGAGTGGAAGGACAAACACAGAAGTTTAAACAAGAAGTGGCCAAAGGCCTTTTATTTGACCCCTTTTCCCAGGGAAAACCCAAGAAAACAAATGGCAATAAGAAAACTGAAAAACAGCACAGTCAGGGAAAACACAAATAACACAAACCCAGTCCAAACTCAAAAAAGTCCTTGTTCAGCCTCTCAGGCTGTGCTTAAATAGAAGGCCTAATTGAAGGCAAGTGCTCACAGCTGAGTTGATTAGAAATCACTCTCAGGTGAGGCTGCCTGTTAGTGAGGCCTCTGCTGCTGCAGCTCCAGTTAACTCTCCAGGCTGAGGGAGGGAACCAGGAGACTGACAGCAGGACAGTGGGAGGAGCTGAGGAGCTTGCTCCTCCCGCCACCTCTCCCGGCGCAAAAGTCCTATAAAATTTGATGTCCTTTTATCAACTTTTGTTGGTTTTGTAAAAATGCAAGTTATAAGATATGAGATATAAGTAATATTTCATCATAATGATATTATGTATGCAAATAAGCAAGGAAAATACATTTCAACATTATGTCACTTCCTTCTATATAAGTTACCGAGAGACCTTTACATTTCTAAATAGCCCATATTAGCACTTTTATTTTGAAACAGCATAAATATCACATCCAATTTGTTTTCAAAATTTGCCTCATTTGGCCAAGAAATAAAATCATATACAAATACTACCATTGTAAAGACCACTGTGCTGGAATGTGCTTCAACATCATTGAATAAGTTAGACTGTTGTTGGTGCTCTTATAAAACTCTTGCTTGTTCAGCACTGTAAACTCTTACTGTTTTTATTCTTTTAAATTTAGAACATAGAATTGGACAGAATTCACATCATTCTTTTTCCCAGCAACAGCAGTAAGTTCAAGTGGTTTAGAATTTTCAGTATTTCAGCCTCTATGATGTCACAATAGGAATGTTCTTAAAATGCAAACAACTATCAATTAATATGTCATTTGGACTTGTCATCGATTGCAACTATATCTTACCAAAATGTACCAGTCACTTCGTATAGTAGAAGACAATATTGTGTTCCACTGTTTTCTTGGACAGTTACATCCTTCGACTTGTAAGTAGATACCTAAAGCTTTTCCTCAAATGCAATGTCTCTTTGTCATTAATTCAAATTAATTGATCAGTTCTGTTCCCGAATCTAACAGAAATTACAGGAGTTTTAATGTTTTACCTTAATTATGCTCATTAGCAAGCTAGCCACACAGGGTAACTCAAGTAACATATCGTGTCATATCATATATGAGAATGGACAATGGTGGTGCAAACTTGTTTTGCCATAAGGTGCTGGTATTTCCATTCTGAATTAATTGCACATCACAAATAATTGTGATCATGAAATAAAAGTTTAATTTTGAATTGAAACAGTTTGCTTGAAAAAAAAAATTGGAAATAAAATGTGCTATTATGAAATACAGATCAAATAATTCATTGCGACATCATCATGAAAAAAAATGTAAACATGATAATGGTATTAAGAAAATTAGTATGCTGGAATAATATTTTATCATCAGGGGTTAAGTATTATTTATTGAATTATTTCACAGTTTATCAACTAATTTATTATCCAATTGATTATGTAGGCTAGTTCATAAATGTTTTTGTTTATTTAATTATGACTAAAATGACATGCCAGAACGATGATGTCATAATGGAAAGGAAGTTTAGATGGAGAACACTGACAACTGATGCAGATGCATTACATGAAATGATACCTTGACATAAAACCAACTACACTTTTTTTATTTGTTGTTAGGCAAGTCAACAATGGTTTGGTTAGTACCAAACATGGAATAATAAACTTCCATTCATTAAGCAGCCAAAAAATCCAAAAGACAGAAATCAAAGATACATAAAGTCCAAAAACACAGTTGAAAGCTGGCAGGCAAAAGTCAAAACCAGTAAAACAGGGCAAACAGGCAAAAAACACAATCCAGAGGCAAAGTCAAAAGGAATGGGCAGGCAAACAAAGTCGCAACAGGCAGGCAAACAAACCCAGAGACGAGGTGGGTTGCGAAACATGAAAACTCACTGAGATGAACTGGCACTGAAAAGGAGACCAAACAGGGTTTAAAATGTGAAGCAGAGAGGCAGGACAGGTATGCAAAGCCCCTTCCTCTATACAAATCCTGTCACACACAGTTAGAGGAGCTCTGAGGTGTGAACAGCACTGTGGCTATAGAGGACTGAGACTCTCTCTCTGTTTTCACACACACAGAAAGCTGAAAGTTTGTGCTAACACTACTGCTTCTGTTCTACTGTTATACATGTGTTACGGTGAAGGGCCAGATGAAAGGTATTCTTTAGTTCTATGGGTCCTGTTATTTACATTATATTGGGCTGCACATTTCATGTGCTACTTCTACATATAACACAATGGGGTTATCTTGCTCTTTCATCCCAAAATATGTCTTTTCAGTAAGATACAATTTTAGTGAAAACTAAAGAAATAAATAAAATCAAAAACACCTATTAGTTTTTCAAACCCATAACAAATGAGTTACAATTTAGCCAGTTTGTTTTAGAGAGCTAAAGCAGACATTACTGCTACCAAAAACATATGGAACAATATTCAATATAAAAAAATGTTTTAAATGTATCACACAGTACATTTATGACACAGTATCACAGTATACTTCAGATAGTGTGTCTCTGCAGCTTCGGGTCTCCTCTGTCATAATGTACTTGAATCATTAGCAACTGATGGGCTCTGTCTCCCTCATGTGGTCAGTGTATGTAATGGCAGCTTGTGTGAGGTGTGATGGGGAGAGTACTCCAGACTGCCCTGCCTGGTGAGCACTGCTACGATTTCCTGGGACATGTTATATACCACTGCGTTACAGTCAACAGATTTTTCTTAAAAAATAAATTTCATGAACTGGCACTTATTCGTCTGGGCAGTTTTACATTTTTGGAATGTTTTTGACACTGCCACTTGAATTTCCCCCAGCTTTCATTAATTGGCTTGGATATTCTGACAGTTGAATTCAATGTCAGTATATGAGTGTTATTTTTGGAGTTCAGTGAACCAATGGAGCTGTTTTTAAGTTGCAGTTACAACTGTGTCAGTAACAGAGTGTGAGAGAGTTATAACTGAACCACTGAAGCTCAGTGTGCTGGAGCAGAACCCCTCAGTGTCCCGGGTCAGTGCCTCCCCCCTCAGCACCTGCAGTAGGTCCCAGCTGCAGCAGTGCAGTCTCTGTGCAGTCTGACTGAGGGAGGTTTTTGTACGGCTCTCTATCACTGTGTGAACACACTACTACTGCTGATCACATGGTAACTCTGACAGTAGTAATCTCCTGCATCTTCAACCTGGACTCCACTGATGGTCAGAGTGAAGTCAGTCCCAGATCCACTGCCACTGAATCGATCAGGAATCCCTGAGATACGCTGATTTACAAGCTTTATCAGGGGTTTAGGAGCTTCTCCAGGTTTCTGCTGGTACCAGGAGAGAAGGTAGTTTGAGTAATAACTGCTATACTGAACTGCAGCACTGGCCTTACAGTCAATAGAGACTGACTGACCCATCTGGACTGACTGGGCTGGAGACTGAGTCAGAACCACCTGCCCCCAAGACTCTGCAGAGAGAGAGAGATTCACTGTGTAAATAGCACTACTAAACACAATGTATACTTACAGATATGAATCTCTATACATTACCGGATTCATGATTGATGTTTTATGACGTCATCAGAATTTTAGAAAGTATTTCTCTCACCCTGAATGCAGAAAGCGAGTGCGCAGATGAAGATGGTGATAAAAGTCATTGTTGCTGTGGGTTCTGTTGCCATGAAGGACAGCTCTCAGTCATCAAGTGTTAAACTCACAGGACTATAAACACTCCCAGAGCACTGAAGCATGTGCTGCCAATGCAAAGTGTCTTCTCTATGCAAATGGTCTTCCTGGGTACAGCAGGCACTTGTAGCCCAGCAGTGCTGTGGACTGGAGACTGTGGGCTGTGACAGAGAGAGAGTTCAACAGCAGCACCAGGACAGCAGCAGAGGTGTCAGTCACTCTGGTTTGACATAGAGTCACAGTTCACTTCACTCATTAAAATTTACAGAAATTACAATCATGACATTGCAGGGTGGTTTAGAAGACCCTGCTGCTTAAAAGGGAGAGCACTATGACTGCATCTGCACTGACTGTATAAGTGAGGTGCAGATTCACTTCTAAGCTCATTTTTGGGGCTCATTGTTGACTTTTCATGAGTATCCTGTTAAACATCTGTCTGTCTCCATGGATAAGATTTAAATGATTCAATGTGTCAAAACAAACAGTGCCAAAATCAGGATAGTGTATTAACATCAAGGAACCGCTGAATCCTGAAAGAGGAAAGAGCTTCTCCTCAATTAGAACACACTGTCCTGATTTTGTTCATTTGGACACATTATTTTAAAACACTTTTCATGTGGGTGATTAAAGCACCTGCAATTCTGTCACCAAGTGTTTTCACCAACTCTTTCAAAATCTGATAGATGTCACGTGTTGCTTTAGAAACTCACATGTTGAAGTTTTGATTTAACAATGTATTTTACACAAGAAAGTACTCACAATTAATATTGACTTTTTATTAAACATACAGTGCTGTGAAAAATGTTTGCCCCCTTTTTGATTTCCTCTTTTATTTTATATTTCTCCTGTTGAGTGATTTTAGATAATCTAATAAAATATAATATTAGACAAGGGAAACCCACAGAAACATAAGCAGAGATGAGATGAGATTTTATGTTTCTCTTGGAGAGCAGTGGTTTCCACCTTGCCACTTTTCCATGAGGCCCAATTTTGCCCGGTGTCTTTCATACCATAGAGTCATGGACACTGATCTTAGCTGATGCTACAGAGGCCTACAGTTCTTTTGAAGCTTTTCTGGGGGCTTTAGATACTTCCTGGATAAGGTGCCGGTGTTCTCTGGCAGGAATTGTGGCAGGTTGAGCAATCCTGGGAAGTTTCACCACTGTTCCAAGTCTTCTCCATTTGGAGATAATGGCGCACACTGTGGTTCACTGGAGTTAAGAGCCATAGAAATGACTCTGTAACCTTTTCCAGACTGGTTTGGCTCCACAGCTTTTATCCTCAGTTGTTCTGGGAGCTCCTTTGATTATGGCATTGTGTTCCTGTAGAAACCTTGAGGTGAATACTTCTTTCTGATGGTTAGGTTCAGTATATATTCTTTCTAAACTCAACAAGGTTGGTTGCAATCAAGACTGGCTGTGTCCAGTCACCTCAATCTAATTTTCAATGACAAATATGTTAATTTATTTGTTTAAAAACAAAGGGGGCAATTACTTTTTCACAGGGCCAACATGGGTAATTGGTGACTTTCTCAACTGAATTAATGAAGTAAGGATGTAAAAGCTATGTTTTATGTTTTTTGGGTTTCCCTTGTCTAATAATATATGACATTTGATTACCTGAAACCACTCAGTAAGAGAAATACATTAAAATACAAGGAATGGGGGCAACATTTTTTAAACAGCACTGTATGTGTTGATACATTTTAATAGTGATTTAGTTACTACAAAATACTCTTTCTTTTTTATGACCCCATTCATTTTTGTGATTCAGGTATGTTTAGTTATGTTACTACACAGCAGTATGTAATGATTGGTTGCCATCAGTGATCATAGGATAGCTCCTCTCATTTTGGGATTCATGAAGCCTCAGTCTTCCATCTCTGAGCTGAGGAGGGCTAAAAAAAGTAACAAAAGCACTCATGGGCCTCTAGGTCTCTCCCCCTGTAAAACTCTCTTCATACCCTCACCTCTCTGGGTAACCTTGTGGCTGTCCATGGTCCTGAATGCTTCCAGGGCTGTGGGCAGCAGCAGGAAGCTCTGACTGCAGCCAAAGAGGAGTAGCCTTCTCTGCACCTCCTGCGCAACAGCCAGGGACACTGACACACAAGATTTGTGTTTCACTGATTATAATATTCCACAGAATCAATATGACTTTACATTGAAATATGTTTAATATCAGTAAATAATCACTCAGAGTGATTATGACTCTGGTCTGAGAGATTGTGATGTGAGATGGCTGCACTTTACAGTACACAAAGTTTGTTCACTCTCCACTGTTTATTTTCTGGTTCCAGGACAGCAGGGCCAAAAGACGGCAGCTCTCAAATGTTCCAGTGAGCATTAAAATATGTACATGTATTTTCTTTGGGCCTGATATTGAAAACAGACAAAAAAATCACATACAAACATAACTGATTCTGGGATATAATAGGGGCCCACTGAGTAAGGTATTATATCTATAAGCAAAGCAGTGAGTGTAATACAGAATAAACTCAGTGCTGTATAACCTGAGGAGACACAATCCCCATGGCATATGGGAGCAGATGGGGGCGCTGAGTTTTCATGCTCTCATGGGACAGCAAGACATATTTCAGTTGTAGTTGTTCAAGTGACCAGCAGGGGACGTGCTGTAACAATCCCACAGAAGCCTGTCGGTGCAGATCGGTCGCTGCAGCGCAGGAAGGTTTTTCAACAGCAGTTATTCAGACTCAGATACTGTGGTGGACTTTCGGTGGTGGGACCAGACTGAATATCGGCAGTAAGTGGGGAAAAAACGTGAGTTTTTCTGCAAGAAACATCTCAAGGTTATATGAGCTGTAATATTTTAATTGAAGAGTAAACAAGGCGTTTGTACTCTCAGTTTCTGTCTGATCGCGTTTGTTTACTTACAGGCTAACAGATAAAATATGAACATAAAAATGTATAGATTACACACACATTTGCTGAAACGAAATGTAACCCACTGTAAAACAACTCATAACTTTAAATTTCGAGATAAGTGATGTGTGAAAGATGAAGACAGGCAAAGGAAATGCGTCTCTCTTGAGTTGGAGGTTTTTGTACGGCCAATGAATGAGACTGTATCACTGTGGTACACTTTCGGCGGCGGCACCAAACTGTCAATTGGACGTAAGTAATATTTCTTTCAGATCTATCCACATCTGCATTTTTAAATATTTGAGTATTCGGTTTCAGACAACTCGTGTCGTTAATTGTTGGAACTGTGAACTTTACTTGTGGATATGGGCTACACATTATATCAAATTATTATTTCGCTTCATAAGAATAAGGGTGCACAAAGCATATTCAGCAAAAAAAAAACTTCTAAATAACATCTCAGACACTGTAAAAAGTTTCGGGGGGTCTAATATTGAAGAGCGGAGAAATGAAAGCTGTCTCTCTTGAGCGAGAGGTTTTTGTACAGCGGTGTAATGAGTTTGTATCACTGTGGTGGACTTTTGGCGGCGGCACCAAACTGTCAATTGGAAGTAAGTCATTTTTATTCAATACTTTTCTCCGAGCGCAAGCAAGGTGTCTCTTAAATGTTCCCGAAAATTCGAAAAGCTTTACAAAATAATATGTACAATAATATGCTTAATTCTGAGTTCGAATTCATGATAATCAAATAGACTTGCTAAATGAAGGCTTGTTCTAGAGAGTACAGCTGTTTTACAAAGCCTACATCTTTGCTCATATATTTTCCGCACATTATAAAAAAAAACCCAGAATTAATTAATTCCATTTGGGTGTCGGAGGTGGTAAGACTGACTCTTATTTCAGCATGTTGGAATACCGCTAAGATCTGGTAACTGCGGATGCGCGCGTAAAGGATATTATTTTGACAATTTCCCTCGAATTGCGAATGCAACATATTTTTGATTTAAAACGAACTATTGCTTGGAAGGATTTACAGTTAACTACACTTAATGTCTGTGTTTGTTTTGTGATGTGTTTTCGAAAGGTAGATGATAATATTTAGTTTAAAAAGCGCTCCATTAAATGGAGTATTACATGTATTATTTAAATATTGTTCAAATGAATATGTTCTTGTAAGTGTTCGCGTGTGTTACTATTTAACCGAAACTGCCAGATATGTCCAAAAATGGGTCATTTCTAATTGTTTAAATTTTACATTAAATCCCTCCATTATACTCTCTGAAAGTATATCAGTAAAATGTATTATTGAAACAATACAGTTTGATACAGTTTTGATACAATCGAACCATTGCTATTTGTAGGATATTTTTCAATTCTAATTTTATTCCTTGATTAATAATGTAGTTTAGTTTTCATGATCTATTAAAAGTAAAGTTCACTGTATACATCTTGGATAGATACATTTTCATACTTTGAATAAAATACTACTTTAATACGACTACTTTAGGAAATTTTAATGAATAATATTAATGGTTAATTTTTAGTCCTTTGATAAATCAAGCAAATATATTTTACAGTGGTGTTACCTATATTTTAATATGTATGTCATTTAATAATTGCATGATGATGAATATAATTTAATGAAACGGCTCTGGATGTGTAGGGGTGTAAAATGTTGCCTTGGTTAGCACTGAGGAACAGTCCCTCTTGTGCTTCACAAAGCTTTCAGTGTAAAGTACAGTCACATGTTGTGTTGATGAGTTGAGTTTGACATTCTGCTCTTACTGTGTGAACGCTCTGATTGGCTCATGCTGCTGTGTCCACTCTGTGACCTCACACCTGTGCTGTGTCTCCCAGGTGACACAGTTCCCACCCTCACAGTCCTGCCCCCCTCCAGTGTGGAGCTGAATCAGGGAAAGGCCACACTGCTGTGTCTGGCCAACAAGGGCTTCCCCTCAGACTGGAAGCTGCACTGGAAAGTGGACGGTAGCAGCTGGAGCTCGGGTGTGGCCGGGGGCGCGGGGGTCCTGGAGAAGGACGGGCTGTACAGCTGGAGCAGCTCCCTGACTCTCAGTGCGGACGAGTGGAAGAAGGCGGGGTCACTGACCTGTGAGGCCACACAGGGCTCACAGTCCGCCGTCCCTCAGACACTGAGGCCAGCCGACTGTTCTGAGTAGGCCGGGCAGAGGCCCAGCTCTCACACTCTGATTACACTGTTTTTACCCTGTTCTGTACTCTGCCTCTCTGCTTCTTACTGCCCCACTGCTGTCACACTGGCCTGTGTGTCAATCCTTCCTCCAGCACCCACATCTTACATGTGCTCTGCTTGTGTTCATCTCCAAATATACTCATGTGTGTTCTCATGTGTGCTGCTTTCTGTGATTTTGGCAAAAGCTGAGTGATTTGAATTCTTTACATAATAAAGACTCTTTGAACAAATCATTTGTTGTCCTGATTTTTATTATAAAAAGTGAAGTTTGGTGCTCTGGTAGATATACATTTCTGTGCAAAGTGTGCACTGGGTGTAAACCATGTGACCTTAGTCCAATTGCATCTTGTCCATGTTTTTTGTATTAAATATTAATTAAATAGTATATCCATATAAAATTATATAATTTTTTTTAATGAAGTCATAATCACTATAAATATTATTTCAGTCAGTGTTCCAGTATTTCATGCTGGCCTGACTTTTATAGGAGTCTCACACACTGCAGAAAGTAGAAGGTGGTGATCAGAGACTGTCTGAGAGGTAACTGATCTGGGATCAGTGAAAGAGCAGCATTTTCCCAGCAGAGGAGAGGAGGAGTGATGTGTGCAGTGTGCTCAGATTAGCTCTGTGCAGCAGGATGTACGCACAGCTCACACTAACCCCCTGGGGACGGGCCAGACACCTGGCCACCGTGCTGCTCTATTCTGAGAGAGAATCAGTCCCACTGAGGGACAGCAGAAGCAGCCGGCCCCACCCCAAATATGCAAATGTGACTTTCAGCCCAACAGCTCACAGTTTCTCAGCCCAAAATAGCCCTGACTGAGACAGCTGTGTGCAGCTGGCCTCATATGTGCACTGAAGATGAGGAGGTGGAGGCTTTAGCTCCGTAGTGACGATGAAGGGGAAAAGGGAGGTGGTTGTACCAGGGACCTGCATTTGCATGATGCTCAGATTAGAGATTTCACAGCTGAATGAACTCACACTCTCACATCTGCTCTGAAAGCAGCAAGCACTGCTTACAGCTTAGTGATTTTACTCTGTATCCATCTCTAAATGGAAACTTCAGCAGGAATTTCCCTCATCTATTGACACTGTTAGTGTAATAAATAAAATCAGGGAAATGGAAGTTGTGTTGTCTTCATCTTCTGTGAAACTCACTGTACCAGCACAGAGCTCTCCTCCCCAACACAGAGCTCTCCTCCCTAGCACAGAGCTCCCCTCCCTAGCACAGAGCTCTGCTCCCCAGCACAGAGCTCTCCTCTCCAGCACAGAGCCATAGCACAGGACTGGCTGGGGCTGCAAAAATAATTTTACCCCTGAATGTTAAAGCCCTGATTTGATTTTTAACAACAAAACCTAAGATATTATCAAATATGTTTTCCAACTGAAATGAATGACATATATAAACATTTTCTGTAATGAAATTTACACAATGTATGATCAGTATATGACAGAGATAAGACATCATCAGAAAGTTATTATGTAGAGATGGGACATTGTTAACTATGCACTACATACTGTGCATGGTGTGTGTGTGTGTGTGTGTGTGTGTTTGTGTGTGTGTGTGTGTGTGTGCGCGCATATGTGCATGTGTATGTGTTTGTGTCTGTGTTTATGGGTGTATGCTTGTGTGCGTGCACGTGTGTATGTGTGTGTGTGTGTGTGTGTGTGTGTGACTATTCAGCTGTCCCGTCATCACTACTTATTGTGTTTATCACATCCATGATTTGATGTCTGATTCACACATTAAAGGTGACTAACATAATCTGACCCTTTCACTCTCAAGCCCTCATTGTGAATTCCAGGTATAAAATGATACAGTTATTCATTTCTAATGTTAATCTTCTCATCTCTGTGTCAGTGTGAATTCTCTCTGCACATAAAATAAGTGATGTTGTGGTACAGAAGTGTGTGGTTCAGTAGTAGCAGCTCTGATGTTGGTTCTGTGTGTGACACAGAGAAGCTCCTCTTCAGCTCAAAGAGGTTTATCTCCAGGTCTGTAGCTCTCTATCACCCCCTAGAGCCCTGCTGGCAGTACAGCAGTATCCTGGGTCAGTGCCTCCCCCCTCAGCACCTGCAGTAGGTCCCAGCTGCAGCAGTGCAGTCTCTGTGCAGTCTGACTGAGGGAGGTTTTTGTACGGCTCTCTATCACTGTGTGAACACATAGCTACTGCTGATGTAGTGTGCACTCTGACAGTAGTAATCTCCTGCATCTTCAGCCTGGACTCCACTGATGGTCAGAGTGAAGTCAGTCCCAGATCCACTGCCACTGAATCGATCAGGAATCCCTGAGTTACGATATGTTGCAGCATAGATCAGGAGTTTAGGAGCTTCTCCAGGTTTCTGCTGGTACCAGGCCATATAGTGATAACCACCACTGGTGTACACTGCAGGGCTGGTTCTACAGCTCAGGATGACAGTGTCTCCTATGAGAGCAGATTTACCAGCAGGAGTCTGAGTCACAGTCACCTGTCCTGTGCATTCTGAAGGGGAGAATTAAAAAAATTAATACTTATGTTATCCATAGTCACATTAGAATGTCACATTATTGCTCAGGCAGTTATTTAATATTTTTAATACATTTACTTTTTATACTTACAGTCCATTAAAATTGAACACAGTATAACAATTTGAATATGTTTTATGAATCTCACCCTGAATGCAGAAAGCGAGTGCCCAGATGAAGATGGTGATAAAAGTCATTGTTGCTGTGGGTTCTGTTGCCATGAAGGACAGCTCTCAGTCATCAAGTGTTAAACTCACAGGACTATAAACACTCCCAGAGCACTGAAGCATGTGCTGCCAATGCAAAGTGTCTTCTCTATGCAAATGGTCTTCCTGGGTACAGCAGGCACTTGTAGCCCAGCAGTGCTGTGGAGGCAGACTAGGGCTTATGGGCTGTGACACAGACAGAGCAGTTTAACACTGGTGTAACAGTGTCTGGACAGCAGGATCACAATCCAAACCAACATCATTCACATTTTGCCATCATGTTCTTTTTCTCACATGTACCCCTGTTAAACAGCACATACACCCCTCCTCTGACTCATCTCTATAGATGCAGCATTGGTCTTTGAGCAGGTGAAATTGCATGAAGAAACCTCGGGTTTTGCCTCATGTTAATGCTATGGGTTAAGTTAGTTATAAGTTAGTTAGTCTCTATCACTACTGCACTGACAAGTAATGCATATTGTGATTGATTCCCATTGTATTAAATTACCAGTCAGGTCTGGCTTCTGCAGCCATTGCTGTTTCTGCACTGCAATGAATGAGGCTTTTGCTGCTTTCCTACATAAACATGCTAAATTAACTGGATGTGATCTGAACATTATCCTGATTGGTAATAACTCAGTTTCATTTAAACTGGGTAATTCTGAGAGGGGAATAATCGAGCTCTGATCTGATGTGTTCCTGCTCAGCAGTGCCTCTCAGTGTAGGGTGAGAGAAACACACGGTAATATAAAGAGTAATAGACAGTGTATTAGGTAACACTGCCAACTTTGTGTACTTATTACATTAAATGAAGGGCAGCAGTCTTGTTCTCTCTGTTTCATTTATTTTGTGTTTAGTTTTTCCAGATTTTAATGTTCACTAATATTTGCATGGAAATATAGATCAGGATTTGGTGCCAAACTTTAGCTTCAACTCTGTTATTACAGTGTTATTACAGCAGGTGCAATTGTACTGCTCTGTCTCCCTCCTGTGGTCACTGTATGTAAAGGCAGTTTGTGTGACGGTTTGAATGGAACTGCTGTAGACCGAGTGGTTTCACAGACAAATATACTACATATAAATCAGTGGTGGTTGGAGACTCAAAAAACTGGGGAGGACAGCAGCTGAGCAGAGGAGGGCAAAGCAGCAGAGTGTCAAAGACAAATAAAGTTGAGGAAACAGCAATACTTTTACAAAAAAGAAAAAAAAATTGTTCCATGGGTCTTTAAAGTACATTGGATTGTTTCCCAAGAATTATTAGCCTGTAAGTTTGATTCAGAATAAGGTCATTCATGCATTTTTGCAACGTTTTTGCAAAATAACACATCCAAATATTCACCCTCAGTAGAGTTATAGCTGCTGTCAAATGCTTGTTTAGTCTTTTTCTCCTCAGCTCTCCATATAGTCATTCTGTAATACCTTTCCGCTTCCTGTAAATAAATACAGAGCTTGAGTTTACCAGAGCCTCATTCCCCAGAGTATGGAATGATAATCCACAACATTCCCTTGCCTGTCCGTTCCTCTTCCACCACCCACAAAAGTAACCATGCCATGGCAGTCTCCAGTGTCCATTTTTTCCCCGTGAACTAGTAAACAATCACCAATTTATTTGTCATTTCCACTCTGCCTTATCAATGTAAGTTATTAATTGATGTGCAAATGCGAATATTCAAACTACTCACAGATTTCTGAATGCATCCAGGAGAAAACATGCAATAATACTTATGGACATAATTCACTTCTTATGTCACCGGTATGCGTTTTGAATTTAGGTGACTCTGCTATCTGCTTGATGTAGAATGGTTTAGTTGAAGACAATTTAAGAAAATCTGGAGCACAATGGTAAACTACCTCAAACAATGCAACATTTTAATTAATGCTATTGTCAGTTTCTTATGTGAAGCTCTCTTTTCTCTTTCCTGTCAGCACTGGACAAAATGACAAGTGTTTTTTCACAGATTGTTGAAGCATCTACGATCAGTTAAATCTTTCGACCAACAAAAAATAGGTGGGTGATTTGAAACAGAGTCGTGCTCTTCTCGAGAATGCCGCACCTGTGGTTGTGCGATGTCAATCAGGAAGGCGGGCCACCTCCCATGAAATGCCAAATAACGTTTTCTGGCCAATCACAGGCCGAGAGAGAAAAAACATAATGCATTGAGTTAATCTGAGTGCTTCCGCCCTGCGGAGGACGGACAGTGTTGTTCCTCACCTGAGGGACTTGGAGGTTGCTATTGAGGGTTTGAATTTGTCAGAGTTTAAATAAAGGACAACTGTACCCAAGACGTTTTTACTCATGTAAAAGTTTATGTTTTAAATTAATGACAGCAAGGTCTTCCAATATTAGATTTCAAATATATTTTGTTGGATTTTCGCCCATTCTACCCGATATTTCTCGCTTTTCTATGTGAGAGCGAAATTGTTCTTTTAATGAAGCGATAGGAGAAGATATTCGGTTACCAATCTATCTGTTTATTAAGCAGTGAGTGAATAAAGCATACAGAGCTCTCGTCGAGATCCTCCTGTCCCTGACAATCAATAGAGTGTGTCAGTTCATGAAGTCTGACTCGCTATATTTCCCTGACCCAGTATTTATCATTACAAAACATCGTAGTTTTTCTGGGGTGTTGCTTTTTCTAAGTGGCGCATTCTAAGTGGCTCGTAAATCTGACTCCCTTCACTTACACGCTAGTTGTCAGGCAGTTTCTTTGGTGAGCTGCGGTGGCTCCTATTTTCTTTTTTACACATTACAGCATCTCTTTATCTTTGCTCAGACATATTCACCTCACTCCTGTCTCTCCCTTTTCCTGTTTTGCATAGATCAGCGCCGCACGTTAGGCTGATAGTACATACGTTCTTCCCTGTTTTTAACCACAGGTTTGTTCTCTCTGCTATGAGTTCCTCTTGACCTAAGGTCACAGCAACATATTCTCTTTCTAGCAGTACTTTTCCATGGCTGCTTTGTTACAGCTTTCATTACATCAGTATAACACACAATCTTATGTTGGAAAATCATCCTTATTCATTAACGTAATTATTTAATTAATACATATTCTTCTTTGCCATTACTCTCTGTTGCCTAAATGTTATTCCTTAGATTTTTTATACATCTACAATTTTTATTTTACAGTCTTCCTCTTTCCTCTCAAAAACATGGGTGGAGCACCCTCCTTCTCCTCTATGGACCAGCCTCCTCTTATATGAATCCACTTATTTTTTAAAAAGGTATTTCATAAACAACCGCTTTTAATATAAACTTTAATCTTACTGATCGCTGACATTAAATAATCACGTAATAATCTGAAATAGAAAAGAATTCAGATTGCATAAACAGTATTAAATCAGTTTGACTGCAAATATTTAGATGACATTTCACTGAACTGAATGCACTAAAAATCCTTAAGAATCCAATTGGTTGTTGAATTGTTTGAAATTTTTGGAAGTTGAATGTCAACTGAGTTTTAATGCACCTTTCAGGCACTAAACATGTGAACATGTTAGCATTCCTCTTTAAAAGTGGTAGGTGTATAAAGTATAAATGAATGCTTATACATAGAAGGACAAACATAATTATTATCAATTGACCATTTAATGAACAATAAAGAAACTCATCATCCTCATGAGGCTACATGTAGTTTTCTCACACAATGGAGATGCTGCACTCAGACAGTGTGTACTTTGCTGCTCCTCAATCTGGACTTCCACTTGCAAGTTGAGAGCGATTTTCTACAGTTAGATGCCCATCCTAACACCAGCTGTAATAGAATGATTCTGCACGTAGAATGTATATTTTGTACCCTTATTTAGTTTCCTTCCTCCTCCTGTATCCAGGCTTGGAACCAGCAGAACAGTATGCTTGCAGTCATACTGTCCAGACAGAGCTAAAGAAACTATATACAATAAGAAGAAACTAATTACGAAAACAAACCAAAAAAAGCCAGCTACAGTGTGCTGTAGTCATGCTCCTGTAATGCAGGTATAGCACCATTAGGAGCAGACACTGCAGCCGCCAGTCTGTCCCTGAGACTGTCCCCAGACCGCTGGGTCACCTGGGTGGTTGGGATGAGCATCGCCCTCCTCCCTCCGGTCATCCCCTTCCACATCTGGCTCCACGATGTCCCCATTGCCAGTGCAGAGGTTGTGGAGGAAGACATGAGGACACCACCACTGGCACGAAGGCGGACTTCACCCAGGACCAAAGTGCAGTTTCATTGACATTCTTTTCAACCCTTGTTAGTTTAAATTTCACATCTATCTTCACTTGTGTTTACTGTTTTTAGAGATCCTTTCACAAAATGATCCCTCCCTGGACCCTCTTTGTTACCTGTTCCCCTTATTTATTTGTTATTATTTATTAGTTGTGTCCTCTTTTACCTCAAGGGCTTTCAGGAAGATGTTGCGCCACCGGGTGTTCATCATCTTCATCATCCCAATCGCCCTCTCCACCACACACCTGGCCTTTGAAAGATGCCAGTTGTACCTGGCCTGTACGGGGTTTTCGATTGGCTCCCTGAACGGGGTCATGAGGCACGTGGGTGCTGATAGGCAGGGATAGCCTCCATCCCCAATGATGCTCCATCCTGGAGGCGGGTGGAGCTGCTCCACATAAACTGAGCTCCACCGCAGGACCCGTGCTTCATGGACAGCACCAGGCAGGCCTGCGAAGACATCGAGGAAGCGGCCTTTGTGATTGCAGATCACCTGGAGCTGAATGGAATGAAACAGCTTCCTGTTGAGGCGGTCTTCCTTGTTCAAGGCAGGTGGTTTTATACGGATGCGGCTTCCGTCGATGCTGCCAGCCACGCGATGGAAGGCAGGGGAGCCAGCCAAGCTGGGGCAAAGCCTGCACCAATCTCCTCCAGCTCATCTTCTGAGGGGAAACGGACCACCCTTCCCAATATCCCCATGATGTGCTCAGCCACCCGGTGGATAACATTGTGGGTCGTGGTTCTGGGGACATCAAAGGCCTCTGACCTCACAGGATAGGAAGTGGCACTAGCCAGCCGATATAAATACATGGCAACCTCCAGGGCTTTCCCCCGTCCATGCTCCTTTTCGTAGCCCAGAGTGTGGGCCAAGGCTTTCACTGTTTGCCTTGATAGGCCAAAGTCTTTCCTCAGGTCCCCTTCCCCCATGTGGAGACGCAGGACAGGGGTGTTGGGATTTAAGCCCAAGTACTGCCCTCTAAATTCAGCCTGTAAGAGGACAAAATTGTAAATTACGTGTTTAATTCTTTTTGAGTGTTCATTGTAAAATAGTTTGTGTGTCAGTGTGTGTGTTTCCAGTGGTACATGAAGTACATATGAGCTCCTGAAGCTGCTCTCATAGGTGCTGTATCTCCTTGATGAAAGATCTCTCCCTGTGTTGCATGTGCTCTTTTACAGCAGCCAGCTGGGCTCTCAGGGCCTGGTTGTCCTGCCTCAGAGTGGCAGCCTCCTCTCTTAGCTCAGCGATAGCTCGGCTGTTCTCCCTGCTAACAGTACTGCTTCTGTTCTACTGTTATACATGTGTTAAGGTGAAGGGCCAGATGAAAGGTATGATTCTTTTGTTCTGTTATTTGCACCTTATTGGATTACACATTTCATGTGCTACTTGTACATACAACAGAATGAGATCATCTTGCTCTCACATCCCAAAATATGTTTTTTTTTCATTAACATGACTCCATTTTAGTGAATACCAAAATTTACCAGTGGCTTACTGTAATAGAAAACAATATTGTGTTCCATTATCTTCTTGGACAGTTACTTCCTTCAGACTTGTAAGTAGATACCTCAAGCTTTTCCTCAGATGCGGTGTCTCTTTATCATTACAACAAAATTAATTGGTTGGCTACAGATATTGCAAGAGTTTTAATGTTTTACCTTAATATGACTCGTTAGCAAGCCAGCTATCCAGGATAACTGAAGTAAGGACGTCATATTGTATATGAGAATGGCCAATGTTGGTACAAACTTAGCCATAAGGTGCTAATATCTTCATTCTGAATTAATTTCACTTTACAAATAATTGTGACAAAAGTGACATTATGAAATTAAAGTTTCATTATGAAATAAAACTGGTTGTTTGGAAAAAGCCATTTGGAAAAAAACAATAAAGAAATAAAGATGAAATTATTATTTATAACATTATTCTTAAGTAAAAACTAATTACTAAATAATTCCTTTTTTTAAAATTATTTCACAGTTTATTGAGTAGTTTATGTATTCATTTGATTATTTTCTTCATACACATATTTGTTTAATTAATTAAGCTTGAAATGGCACTCCACGACTATGATGTCACAATGGGAAGGAAGCTTAGATGTAGAACACTGACAACTGATGCAGAATAGAACATGAAGAACAGACAGAAAGGACATTTCTGGCCTATAATTCTGAAGTCAGTTAAATCAGTGCATATTAAAAGCAGATGAATGAGATTATTTCTGTGTTCCAAACAAAAAGTTCATTCTCCATAGAGAGATCCTCAAAGGTTGGAAGTTAGCAAATTAAATAATGGAATTTATTCCATCAATATAGCCAGTTCTTTTCTATATACATTCTGCTTGTAGTTCAGCCAAAGTACTTCATTATCCTGGGCCTTGTTGGGACAGAGCTAAGGGGTACCTTCACATAAAAACCGAAGGCACTTGTTTTGTCTTGTTGTTAGGTAAATAAATAATGGTTTGGTTAGTTCCAAACATGTCACTTATATGACTGTCATTCACATGGTGATGTTGCAGAGTATGGTGTCTGGTACAAAGAGAGCGCAGTACAATCATTTAAGATGGGCCCAGGTGACATTGTGCTTTCTCCTGTCTTATATTTGCATGCCATATCATTCGCACAAAGCTGAAGTTTAAATTTTATGAATATGCAAATCAAATGTATTTGTATATGACAAGAATTTATTTCTCCTTCAATTAATGAATATTGTTAGAAAACTTGAATGTAGAAGTTGTTGCAGCTGGTCGTGAACAGTGCGCTCACAAGATGTGTGTCTCTGCAGAATGTTCCTTGATCCAGATCCTACAGTAGCATGGGAGTATTTTCTCCCAGTCAGCATTCAGGAAGTGGAGGCATCAGTCTGTCTTTAAAACAACATTTAAAGTAACATTCACCACTGCAACAGAGATGACACTTAGTAACAACAGAGGAATCAGTTACATGGTGGAGGTATCAGTCACAGGAGAGACGTCAGCTATAAACTGCTCCCATGTGCAAAGAAGATAAGGTTTGACCAGGCCTCTCTGCTGATGATGGAGACATCCAGCGAGACCGAGTTGATTAGAGGATGGTATCATTGATATGTTTTCTATCTGAAAATAATATTCTCAGATTTATTGAAGCACACTGTTCTAACTACTATCCATGACAGAGCTGGGTGAACGGAGTTATATCAGTGTCTGTATTTCATACCCAGTGATTATGCACATAGATCAGAGCAGATCAAGATGTTATGAATGAAAATTATAATGTACTGCTTTTATGTACATTTAACTTTAAATATATGGGCATGCTGCTCAAATGAGTAGACCATGTTAGATTGAGAAACTGTTCATTTCTCCAAGAGTTTTATCAGTCAGAGTAGAAAGACTCTCAGACACTTCTCACCTTACACTGCTAACATTTACCTTGAGTCTGATTTATGTAGGTCTAGCTCTGAGTTAGAGCTCTAGTTCACCCAGTCTGCTTGGCTCCACTTAATGAGCAGCCAGCCTCTGACTGTTCACCTCGTTCTCAGGCTCTTGCTGAGTCTGTTGAATTGTCTCCACACAGCAGTTCCTCTGCTTATGCCTCTGCTGGAGGAGATGATGTGGGGACAGAGGCTGAGAGTCTACCAAGGCTCTGTGCTCACGTGGCTCCTGGCCATCACCATGGAATCAAGGATGCCTCTACCTGCCAGCACACATGAGTCTCTCTCCTCTGTCTTAGGATGTCCTGATCAGCACCAGCTCCAAATAAATGCATTTGGTTACGCAGTAAGAGAGCGCCCACGCTACAGCGCTCACTATCAAATCATGCATATGATGTGAACAGTTGCAGATTACCATGAGCAAAGGGTATGTGTTATTCCATATGGTTATCTGTTTAAAGACTGTTTGTGCTGACCTCATCAAATGAGGGCCATTTGATGCTAAGATTACAACATTCTGTTGTATGATTCAGACAAACCAATATGTATTTAATAATATCAATATGGGCCACATACTGATAAATAACTACTCAGGACAGCAACGATTTTGTACTGTACTTAGACTTGATGATTTTCCACACCACAAGGGGGAGCCATCCTACTGTGATATAAGAGGGGTTATATGGTCTCTATTTGAGAAGAACCACAGAGACACCATAATAATGATTATGAAACACCTCTGTAGAACACACATCAGTCCAATGGAGGGGCCGATAGTGCCTCACTTTCACACTGTATTCAACACAAGGGACTGAGGTGGCACCCAAGTGACCGTAGGATTGTTGAGGATAATACAGTAACAGCTGTAAGGGTGAGGAAGAGTCAGCTCAGGTGTGAAGCTGTTGATGGAAATAGCACCGCTGTCCAATCCAGTTCAACACTACAGATCCTAACTAGTTCAGTCTCTCTGAACGATTTAAGGCTGGTTTTACATGTCCATACTTTCTGTCATTGAAAATGTAAAAGAAGTTTACTCTTATGGAAACCTACCCAAAAAATCAAATTTTAATATTATGGTAGAAAACTGCTTCATGCATGTAATCCAGTTGCTAGTTTTCTGTACTGTGTTTGACTTGGATAAATTCACTTGTTTTTAAAAAATTGTTTCATATAACCCTAATTATCCATCCACTGGGCTTTGATACTGTTGGATGTACAGACATGAAAATGTTCAAATATTGTATTAGGTGTGAGCGCATGTGTAAGTTATAACTGAACCACTGAAGCTCAGTGTGCTGGAGCAGAACCCCTCAGTGTCCCGGGTCAGTGCCTCCCCCCTCAGCACCTGCAGTAGGTCCAAGCTGCAGCAGTGCAGTCTCTGTGCAGTCTGACTGAGGGAGGTTTTTGTACGGCTCTCTATCACTGTGTGAACACATAGTTACTGCTGATATAGTGGTCACTCTGACAGTAGTAATCTCCTGCATCTTCAGCCTGGACTCCACTGATGGTCAGAGTGAAGTCAGTCCCAGATCCACTGCCACTGAATCGATCAGGAATCCCTGAGTAACGTGATGTTGCCCTGTAGATCAGGAGTTTAGGAGCTTCTCCAGGTTTCTGCTGGAACCAGGCTAGGAGGTGATAACCACTCCAGACACGAACTGCAGGGTTAGTTTTACAGTTCAGGGTGACAGTGTCTCCAATGAGAGAAGATTTACCAACAGGAGTCTGAGTCACAGTCACCTGTCCTGTGGATTCTGTACAGAATTAAAAAAACAGCACACATTCATAACCGTACTGGAATAAGTATATGTTTATGCATGTAATAAAAATAGTAAAATAATAGATTTTGAACAAATATATGGTATATTCACATAATACAGATTTGATTGTTTCATAAATCTCACCCTGAATGCAGAAAGCGAGTGCCCAGATGAAGATGGTGATAAAAGTCATTGTTGCTGGGGGTTCTGTTGCCATGAAGGACAGCTCTCCGTCATCAAGTGTTAAACTCACAGGACTATAAACACTCCCAGAGCACTGAAGCATGTGCTGCCAATGCAAAGTGTCTTCTCTATGCAAATGGTCTTCCTGGGTACAGCAGGCACTTGTAGCCCAGCAGTGCTGTTGACTGGAGACTGTGGGCTGTGACAGAGAGAGAGTTCAACAGCAGCTCCAGGACAGCAGCAGAGGTGTCAGTCACTCTGGTTTGACATAGAGTCACAGTTCACTTCACACATTAACATTTACAGAAATTACAATCATGACATTGCAGGGTGGTTTAGAAGACCCTGCTGCTTAAAAGGGAGAGCACTATGACTGCATCTGCACTGGCTGTATAAGTGAGGTGCAGATTCACTTCTGAGCTCATTTTTGGGGCTCGTTGTTGGCTTTTCATAAGTATCCTGTTAAACACCTGTTTGTCTCCATGGATGAGATTTAAATTATTTAATGTGTCAAAACAAACAGTGCCAAAATCAGGACAGTGTATTTTCATCAAGGAACAGCTGAATCCTGAAAGAGGAAAGATCTGTTCCTCGATTAGAACACACTGTCCTGATTTTGTTCATTTTGACACATTACTGTAAAACACTTTGTCATGTTGGTGATTAAAGCACCTGCAATTCTGTCACCAAGTGTTTGAACTCTTTCAAAATCTGATAGATGTCACGTGTTGCTTTGGGAGCTCACATATTGAAGTTTTTATTTAACAATGCATTTTACACCAGAATGTACTCTCAATTAATATAGACCTTTCATTAAACATACAGTGCTGTGAAAAATTGTTGCCCCCTTTTTGATTTCCTCTTTTTTTTTATATTTCTCTTGCTGAATGATTTTAGATAATCTAATAAAATATAATATTAGAAAAAGGAAACCCACAGAAACATAAATCATAGTTTTTACATCATTATTTCATTCACTCATGAGAGTTAGTCACCAATTACCAATATTGTCCCTGTGAAGAAGTAATTGCCCCCTTAAAGTGAATATGTGGCTGGACCACCCTTACAGCAGCAGTAACTGTAATGAAATGCTTCCTATGACTTGATATGAGCCTCTCACATCTCTGAGGAGGAATCTTGGCCCACTCTTCTTTGTAGAACCTCTGTATCCCTGACAAATTTGTAGGTGATGAACTGAGAGCATGAACTGCTCTTTTCAGGTCCTGCCACAGCATCTCTGATGGGGTCAAGTCAGGACTTTGACTCAGCCACTGCAGCACTTTCATTTTGTTTCTCAGCCATGCAGATGTGGACTTGCTCACATGCTTAGGATCATTGTCCCGCTGCATCACCCAGTTACGCTTCAGCTCCAGCTCACACACAGATGGTCGGACATTCTCCTTAAGAATATTCTGGTACACATCAGAATTCACGCTTCCTTCAAAGATTACAAGTCGTCCAGGTCCTGAGGCAATAAAACATTCCCATACCATCACACTGCCACCACCATGCTTCAGTGTAGGTATGACATTCTTACAGTGGAATGCTGTGTTTGCTTTATGCCAGACAAAGAAGGACTCACACACTCTCACAAGTTCCACCTCTGACTCACCTGTCCATAGAATATTATCCCAAAAGACTTGAGCATCAACCATGTGCTTTTTAGCAGATATGAGATGAGATTTTATGTTTCTCTTATAGAGCAGTGGTTTCCACCTTGCTACTCTTCCATGAGGCCCAATTTTGCCCGGTGTCTTTCATACCATAGAGTCATGGACACTGATCTTAGCTGATGCTAGAGAGGCCTACAGTTCTTTTGAAGCTTCTCTGGGGGCTTTAGATACTTCCTGGATAAGGTGCCGCTGTGTCCTGGCAGAAATTGTGGCAGGTTGAGCAATCCTGGAAAGTTTCACCACTGTTCCAAGTCTTCTCCATTTGGAGATAATGGCGCACACTGTGGTTCACTGGAGTTCAAGAGCCATAGAAATGACTCTGTAACCTTTTCCAGACTGGTTTGGCTCCACAGCTTTTATCCTCAGTTGTTCTGGGAGCTCCTTTGATTATGGCATTGTGTGCCTGTAGAAACTTTAAGGTGAATACTTCTTTCTGATGGTTAGGTTCAGTATATATCCTTTCTAAACTCAACAAGGTTGGTTGCAATCAAGACAGGCTGTGTCCAGTCACCTCAATCTAATTTTCAATGACAAATATGTTGATTTATTTGTTTACAAACAAAGGGGGCAATTACTTTTTCACAGGGCCAACATGGGTAATTGGTGACTTTCTCAATTGAATTAATGAAGTAAGGATGTAAAATGTTTTATGTTTGTTTGGATTTCCCTTGTCTAATAATATATTTTATTTGATTATCTGAAACTATTCAGTGAGAGAAATATGCAAAAAAAGAGGAATGGAGGCAAAAACTTTTTCACAGCACTGTATGTGTTGATCCATTTTAATGGTGATTTCGTTACTACAAAATACTTTCTTTCTTTTTTATGATCCCATTATTTTTTGTGATTCAGGTATGTTTAGGTATGTTACTACACAGCAGTATGTAATGATTGGTTGCCGTCAGTGATCATAGGATAGCTCCTCCCATTTTGGGGTTCATGAATCCTCAGTCTTCCATCTCTGAGCTGAGGAGGGCTAAAAAAGTAACAAAAGCACCCATGAGCCTCTAGGTCTCTCCCCCTGTAAAACTCTCTCCATACCCTCACCTCTCTGGGTAACCTTGTGGCTGTCCATGGTCCTGAATGCTTCCAGGGCTGTGGGCAGCAGCAGGAAGCTCTGACTGCAGCCAAAGAGGAGTAGCCTTCTCTGGACCTCCTGCACAACAGCCAGGGACACTGAGACACAAGATTTGTGTTTCACTGATTATAATATTCCACAGAATCTGTTTGAGTTTATATTGAAATATGTTTCATATCAGTACATTATCACTCAGTTGTGTAGAGTCAATCATTTCCTTGAGCTCAGAGGTGAATCCTGTGTTGTACTGTAGCTGAATTTGATATGATATTCATATTGACTCTGGTCTGAGAGGTTGTGATGTGAGATGGCTGCACTTTATAACACACATGGTTTGTGCACTCTCCACTGTTTATTTTCTGGTCCCACGATGACAGGGCCAAAAGACAGCAGCTCTTTGAGGAACAGATTATTCTGGAGTATATTACATTTGTAAATATGATAGATTTTGCTCATCTACTCTTGATGTTTCTATAAATGTTCCAGTGAGCATTAAAATATGTTTATGTATTTCCTTTGGGCCTGATATTGAGAAAAGAAAAAAAAATTCACATACAAACAAAACTGATACTGGGATGTAATAGGGGCCCACTGAGTAAGGTATTATATCTATAAGCAAAGCAGTGAGTGTAATATAGAATAAACTCAGTGCTGTATAACCTGAGGAGACACAATCCCCATGGCATATGGGAGCAGATGGGGGCGCTGAGTTTTCATGCTCTCATAGGACAGCAAGACTTATTTCAGTTGTAGTTGTACATGTGACCAGCAGGGGACGTGCTGTAACAATCCCACAGAAGCCTGTCGGTGCAGGTCGGTCGCTGTAGCGCAGGAAGGTTTTTCAACAGCAGTTATTCAGACTCCGATACTGTGGTGGACTTTCGGTGTGTGGACAAAACTGAATATCGGCGGTAAGTGGGGAAAAAACGTGATGTTTTCTGCAAGAAACATCTCAAGGTTATATGATCTGTAACATTTTCATTGAAGAGTAACCAAGGCGTTTGTACTCTCAGTTTCTGTCTGTTCGCGTTTGTTTACTTACGGGCTAACAGATAAAATATGAACATAAAAATGTATAGATTACACACATATTTGCTGAAACGGAATGTAACCCATAGTAAAAACAACTCATAACTTTAAATTGCGAGATGAGTGATGTGTGAAAGATGAACACAGGCAAAGGAAATGCGTCTCTCTTGAATTGGAGGTTTTTGTACGGCCGATGAATGAGACTGTATCACTGTGGAACACTTTCGGCGGCGGCACCAAACTGTCAATTGGACGTAAGTATTTTCTTTCAGATCTATCCCTATCTACATTTTTAAATATTTGAGTATTCGTTTTCAGAAAACTCATGTCGTTAATTGTTGGAACTGTGAACTTTGCTTGTGCATATGGGCTACATATGATATCAAGTTATTATTTCGGTCGGTTATTCATAAGAATAAGGGTGCACAAACCATATTCACCTACAATAATTTTCAAAATGCCGGATTTCATAAAAATGAACATAAATCTCAGACACTGAAAAAAGTTTCGGATGGTCTAATATTGAAGAGCGGAGAAATGAAAGCTCTCTCTTGAGCGAGAGGTTTTTGTACAGCGGTGTAATGAGTTTGTATCACTGTGGTGGACTTTCGGCGGCGGCACCAAACTGTCAATTGGACGTAAGTCATTTCTATTCAATAAATTTCTCCGAGCGCAAGCAAGGTATCTCTTTAATGTTCACGAATATTCGAAAAGCTGTACAAAATAATATGTACAATAATATGCTCAATTCTGAGTTCGCATAAATGATAATCAAATCGACTTTCTAAATGAAGGTTTGTTCTAGCGAGTACAGGTCTTTTCCAAAGCCTACACATATATGTTCCGCACATTATAAAAAAAAAAAAAAACCCAAAATTAATTCATTCCATCCGGGTGTCGGAGGTGGTAATACTGACTCTAATTTCAGCATGTTGGGATACCGCTAAGATCTAGTAACTGCGGATGCGCGCGTAAAGGATATTATTTTGACAATTTCCCTCGATTTTCGAATGTAACATATTTCTGATTTAAACATGACCTATTGCTTGGAAGGATTTACAGTTAACTGCACTTAATGTCTGTTTGTTTTGTGATGTGTTTTCGAAAGGTAGATGATAGTCTGCATTTTAAAAAGCGCGCCATTAACTGGAGTATTACATGTATTATTTAAATGTTGTTCAAATTAACAAGTTCTTGTAAGTGTTCGCGTGTGTTACTATTTAACTGAAACTGCCAGATTTGTCCAAAAATGGGTCATTTCTAATTGTTTAATTTTTACATTAAATCCCTCCATTATACTTTCCGAAAGTATATCAGTAAAATGTATTATTGAAACAATACAGTTTAATGCAGTTTTGATACAATCGAACCAATGCTATTTGTAAGATATCAATGTCAGTTCTAATTTTATTCCTTGATAAATTATGTCGTTTAGTTTCCATGATCTCTTAAAAGTATAGTTCACTTTATACAGCTTGGATAGATACATTTTCATACTTTGAATAAAAAACTAATTTAATACGACTGCTTTAATGAAATTTTAATGAATAATATTATTGGTTAATTTGCAGTCCTTTTATAAATCAAGCAATTATATTTTACAGTGGTGTTACCTATATTTTAATATGTAAGTCATTTAATAATTGCATGATAATGAATATAATTTAATGAAACGGCTCTGGTTGTGAAAGAGGTGTAAAATGTTGCCTTGGTTAGCACTGAGGAACAGTCCCTCTTGTGCTTCACAAAGCTTTCAGTGTAAAGTACAGTCACATGTTGTGCTGATGTGTTGAGTTTGACATTCAGCTCTTACTGTGTGAACGCTCTGATTGGCTCATGCTGCTGTGTCCACTCTGTGACCTCACACCTGTGCTGTGTCTCCCAGGTGACACAGTTCCCACCCTCACAGTCCTGCCCCCCTCCAGTGTGGAGCTGAATCAGGGAAAGGCCACACTGCTGTGTCTGGCCAACAAGGGCTTCCCCTCAGACTGGAAGCTGCACTGGAAAGTGGACGGTAGCAGCTGGAGCTCGGGTGTGGCCGGGGGCGCGGGGGTCCTGGAGAAGGACGGGCTGTACAGCTGGAGCAGCTCCCTGACTCTCAGTGCGGATGAGTGGAAGAAGGCGGGGTCACTGACCTGTGAGGCCACACAGGGCTCACAGTCCGCCGTCCCTCAGACACTGAGGCCAGCCGACTGCTCTGAGTAGGCCGGGCAGAGGCCCAGCTCTCACACTCTGATTACACTGTTTTTACCCTGTTCTGTACTCTGCCTCTCTGCTTCTTACTGCCCCACTGCTGTCACACTGGCCTGTGTGTCAATCCTTCCTCCAGCACCCACATCTTACATGTGCTCTGCTTGTGTTCATCTCCAAATATACTCATGTGTGTTCTCATGTGTGCTGCTTTCTGTGATTTTGGCAAACGCTGAGTGATTTAAATTCTTTACATAATAAAGACTCTTTGAACAAATTATTTGTTGTCCTGATTTTTATTATAAAAAGTGAACTTTGGTGCTCTGGTAGATATAAATTTCTGTGCAAAGTGTGCACTGGGTGTAAACCATGTGACCTTAGTCCAATTGAATCATGTCTATGTTTTTAGTATTAAATATACTCTTGTAAAACTTATAATAGTATATCCATATAAAATTATATCATTTTGTAATAAAGTCATAATCACGATAAATATTTTTTCAGTCAGGGTTCCAGTATTTCATGTCAGGTTTCCAGGACCCACATGCTGGCCTGACTTTTATAGGAGTCTCACACACTGTAGAGAGTAGAAGGTGGTGATCAGAGACTGTTGAGAGGTAACTGATCTGGGATCAGTGAAAGAGCAGCAGTTTCCCAGCAGAGGAGAGGAGGAGTGATGTGTGCAGTGTGCTCAGATCAGCTCTGTGCAGCAGGATGTGCGCACAGCTCACACTAACCCCCTGGGGACGGGCCAGACACCTGGCCACCGTGCTGCTCTATTCTGAGAGAGAATCAGTCCCACTGAGGGACAGCAGAAGCAGCCGGCCCCGCCCCAAATATGCAAATGTGACTTTCAGCCCAACAGCTCACAGTTTCTCAGCCCAAAATAGCCCTGACTGAGACAGCTGTGTGCAGCTGGCCTCATATGTACACTGAAGATGAGGAGGTGGAGGCTTTAGCTCTGTAGTGACGATGAAGGGGAAAAGGGAGGTGGTTGTACCAGGGACCTGCATTTGCATGATGCTCAGATTAGAGATTTCACAGCTGAATGAACTCACACTCTCACATCTGCTCTGAGAGCAGCAAGCACTGCTTACAGCTAAGTGATTTTACTCTCTATCCATCTCTAAATGGAAACTTCAGCAGGAATTTCCCTCATCTATTGACAGTGTTAGTGTAATAAATAAAATCAGGGAAATGGAAGTTGTGTTGTCTTCATCTTCTATGAAACTCACCGTACAGCACAGAGCTCTCCTCCCCAGCACAGAGCTCCCCTCCCCAGGACAGAGCTCTCCTCCCCAGCACAGAGCTCTCCTCCCCAGCACAGAGCCATAGCACAGGTCTGGCCGGGGCTGTGAAAATAATTTTCCCCTGAATGTAAAAGCTCTGATTTGATGTTTAACTGCATAACATAAAATATTATCAAATTTTTTTTTTCAGCTGAAATGAATGACATATATAAACATATTCTGTAATGAAGTTTACACAATGTATGATCAGTATATTACAGAGATAGGACATCATCAGAAAGTTATTATGAAGAGCTGGGACATTGTTAACTATGCGCTACATACTGTACATGGTGTGTGTGTGTGTGTGTGTGTGTGTGCGTGCATGCATGTGTGTGTGACTATTCAGTTGTGCTGTCATCACCACTTATTGTGTTTATCACATCCTTGATTTGATGTCTGATTTACACATTAAAGGTGACTAACATAATCTGACCCTTTCACTCTCAAGCCCTCATTGTGAATTCCAGGTATAAAATGATACAGTTATTCATTTCTAATGTTAATCTTCTCATCTCTGTGTCAGTGTGAATTCTCTCTGCACATAAAATAAGTGATGTTGTGGTACAGAAGTGTGTGGTGCAGCAGTAGCAGCTCTGATGTTGGTTCTGTGTGTGACACAGAGAATCTCCTCTTCAGCTCAGAGAGGTTTATATCCAGGTCTGTAGCTCTCTATTGCCCCCTAGCGCCCTGCTGGCAGTACAGCAGTATCCTGGGTCAGTGCCTCCCCCCTCAGCACCTGCAGTAGGTCCCAGCTGCAGCAGTGCAGTCTCTGTGCAGTCTGACTGAGGGAGGTTTTTGTACGGCTCCCTATCACTGTGTGAACACCCAGCTACTGCTGATGTAGTGTGCACCCTGACAGTAGTAATCTCCTGCATCTTCAGCCTGGACTCCACTGATGGTCAGAGTGAAGTCAGTCCCAGATCCACTGCCACTGAATCGATCAGGAATCCCTGAGATACGCTGATTTACAAGCTTTATCAGGAGTTTAGGAGCTTCTCCAGGTTTCTGCTGGTACCAGTGTAAATAGTTGTTGTTGTATACAGCAGGGTTGGTTTTACAGCTCAGGGTGACAGTGTCTCCTATGAGAGCAGATTTACCAGCAGGAGTCTGAGTCACAGTCACCTGTCCTGTAGACTCTAAATGAAAGAAAAAAAACCTCATAAATCCAAATTTTAGCAACATGCAACATATATTATTTTATATATATGAAACCATCGGATTATCTGTTGATGTCACAGAAAAACATATTTTTGCTGATTTCATGTTACTTTTTAAATGAGAATTATCATGTGTTTCTGAATGTTCCCAACCCTTACCCTGAATGCAGAAAGCGAGTGCCCAGATGAAGATGGTGATAATAGTCATTGTTGCTGTGGGTTCTGTTGCCATGAAGGACAGCTCTCAGTCATCAAGTGTTAAACTCACAGGACTATAAACACTCCCAGAGCACTGAAGCATGTGCTGCCAATGCAAAGTGTCTTCTCTATGCAAATGGTCTTCCTGGGTACAGCAGGCACTTGTAGCCCAGCAGTGCTGTGGAGGCAGACTAGGGCTTATGGGCTGTGACACAGACAGAGCAGTTTAATGTCTCCAGAGACAGACCAGGGTCAAAGTCCCAGTGCCCCATCAATGGGTCAGCACATACACATGACTAACTCTGTGTTGCCAAATGCTGCTGTTCCCATTCAAAGTGTTCCAGAAACCATCATTTTCATTAATTACAGGAGTTTTAAAAGACATCTTTAAACCTCTTACTCAAAACTTCCAAACTAAATAAGGTGACCACCTCTTCCCTTTGAACCACCAGTGGGTCATCCAGACAGACGGCGGTGCCACATGTTCGTGTTTCCATTAAAGAGTTCTAGATTCTGTGTAACAGAGTTAAACCTTTTAATGTCAGAGAATGAAAACTATTTCTATTTGAATGAAGATGTGTGCACATATCCCTTTCATCTCTCTTATCACTGACTTGAAATAAAGGGAAGTGCCATGTTGCTCTGTCTGTTTAAGAAGTTTTTATCATATTGTTAATCTCTCCAAGTTTGTAACGCCAGTTACAATGGCAGCTTTTGTGACATTGAATTGAACTACTGAAGACTGAGTGGCTTCAAAAAGATGTATACTACATATGAATGCCATTATTTAAAAAAGGTTTTTCATATAACCACTCTTATTCATCCAACGCTCAGTGTATTAGATGAGAGGTTATCTGAGAGTTATTATTGAACCACTGAAGCTCAGTGTGCTGGAGCAGAACCCCTCAGTGTCCCGGGTCAGTGCCTCTGCAGCGCCTCATATGTGGTCCAGGACTTGAGCTTCTTCGAAAGTCAGCCCTCTAGTGCTAGTGCTAGTGCTAGTGCATTGCTTCCAATGAGTAGCTTATTTAGCTTTGCAGAACCAGGTTGGTGGCGGCTTGATCCAAGCGATGCCTTAAATTAAGAACTGAAAAGCCCAACAATGCAGCACAGACACTGGGCATGAACTGAGCACTCACACAAAAATATTTTTGCACACCTTTGATGGGTGTGAACGGGCTGAGGGATTGGCAGCGGATGGGCGTTTCTCCCCATGCTGTTTGACCCACATACCCACGCCAGCCCCAAAGCACGGCATCTGCCCGTTTTCACTACTGACTTCATCCCTTGTCCCAGACCTGAGCTTCTTTAAGAGAGTTCGGCGCTGAGATACAAACTCCAAACGACTGTTCAGGAGCTGGAGTTGAATGGATTTGGTGAGGAAGGTCTTTTCAGCTGGTCTCTGGGGGAACGACGGTCGGTACATGATTGAGAGGTCATGTGATGGCCAAGAGCCTTGCCAAAGTTCTACAATAAGGAAGGAGAGAAAGTTCTGTCATCCCTGGGTGGGCTCAAACCACCAACCTTTCTGTTAACAGCCAAACGCACTAGACCTATTGCACCACAGAGACTACGTTGCACCCCTTCTTCCAGCCTGCATTTAACAGAGTAACATATTGGGAGGGGCCTCAGCATGAAGAGGGTAAAAAAGGTTAAGTGAATGTAATATAAATGAATTGTTTTGCTGAAGATGACTCTGTGAAAACTTATGTGTGCATCTGGTGGAAAAGTACTGGGGCAACTAGAAGAGACTGTGCAGAGAGGAAGATGTTTTGCAAAACTGTACCACGGTTGTCTTGAGGAGAAGAACAGCTATTGAAAATTCAAGATTTCTTTCTTGTCATTTTTCTTGCACTTACATACAATCAAGAATGAAATACCGTTCCTCCTAGGGCAACAGTGTACATAAATTAAAATAGAGAATTAAAAGAGCTTTTATAAAAAGACTTGTATAAAATATAAAAAAATACAATAAGCAATAAACAACATGTAGCTATACACAATACATACGTGCAATACAACCCAATACACATGGTGCACTAAAGAAAAAAAGAAAATTAGCAGTATATATGGAGGGGAATAGCAGCATATACTGTAAATGACCTTTGTCTATACATAAAGTGCATTATGCAGTGTGAAAATGGCACTAGTGGAGAGAAGTATCTGGTACTATGGGGAGTTAATGGTTTAGTGGTGGAGGGGGGTGCAAGAATGCTTTTGATCCTCACAGCCTGGCGTATGACGCTGTTTAGAAACCTGCTGGTCCTGGTACGGATACTTCTGTACCTCTTCCCAGATGGCAGGAGGGAAAACAGGCTGGGGGAGGGGTGGTCGGGTCCTTGGTGATGCTGGAGGTTCTGTGGGTGCAGCGCTGGTTGAAGATCTCCAGCAGGGAGGGGAGAGGGACACCAACAACCTGCTCAGCTGTTTCTGTTTGGAGGTTTTGCACTTTCAGAACCAGGCAGTGATACGATAGGTCAGAACACTTTTAATGGTGCCCCTGGAGAAGGTGGTGAGGGCCGGAATGGGGAGACTGGCCTGTTGAGCCTTCTTGGCGATGGCCATGGTGTTGGTGGTCGAGGTCAGATCGTTTGCCATGTATGCTCCCAGGAAATTGATGCTACTGACCCTCTCCACAATCGTGCCATCTACGGTCAGCAGGGGTGGTGGTCCGTGCGGGATTTTCTGAAGTCGATGACCATCTCCTTAGTCTTGTCGACATTCAGAGAGAGGTTGTTTCTGTTGCGCCTCGCTGTCAGCTGCTCCACCTCCATCCTGTATGCTGACTCATCACCTTTGCTGATGAGACCCACAACTGTTGTGTCATCAGCGAACTTGATGATGTGGTTGTTGCTGAATCTGGCAGTACAGTCGTGGGTCAGCAGGGTGAACAGCAGGGGGCTCAGGACGCAGCCCTGGGGTGAGCCTGTGCTCACTGAGGTGGTACCTGATGTGTGGCTGCAGACTCTGACTGTCTGCTGCCTTTGTGTCAGGAAGTCCAGGATCCAGTTACAGGTGGCAGTGTCCACATCCAGCTTCTCCACCAGTTGCTGTGGTATGATGGTATTGATAAATTCATACATCTGTCAAAGAGCAATCTGCATTTTCAAACTCCAATGCCCTGTCAGTCTCTCCCAAAATTAAGAGAGAGCCTCCATCTCTGATCAGCACTATGGGCAGTTATGTAATTCCTCTTGACTGTCCAGGACAGGGAGTTCACTTCTACTCTTTCCACAGATATGTGATGTACAGCTACAAAACATTCAAAATATTATCATATAATACAAAATGGCATTTCACTGATTGATCAGACATATTTGAATTGTATTCATTGTCATTTGAGTTGGAAATAACTGTCATTCCCTCTGAAGGCTCGGATATCCTGACTAAAATTCAGTCTCAGTATTTTTGTGTAGTAGATGTTTATTAGATTGTGAGAGTTTATTGAATCATTGAAGCTCAGTGTGCTGGAGCAGAACCCCTCAGTGTCCCGGGTCAGTGCCTCCCCCCTCAGCACCTGCAGTAGGTCCCGGCTGCAGCAGTGCAGTCTCTGTGCAGTCTGACTGAGGGAGGTTTTTGTACAGCTCTCTATCACTGTGTGAACACAGGGCCACTGTGTAAACTCTGACAGTAGTAATCTCCTGCATCTTCAGCCTGGACTCCACTGATGGTCAGAGTGAAGTCAGTCCCAGATCCACTGCCACTGAATCGATCAGGAATCCCTGAGTAACGAGATGTTGCCCCATAGATCAGGAGTTTAGGAGCTTCTCCAGGTTTCTGCTGGAACCAGGCTAGGCAGTGCTTACCACCATTGACATAAACAGCAGTGCTGGTTCTACAGCTCAGGTTGACAGTGTCTCCTACGAGAGCAGATTTACCAGCAGGAGTCTGAGTCACAGTCACCTGTCCTGTGCATTCTAAAGGGAAGAATAAAAAATATAAATACTTATATTATCCATTGTAACATTAGAATGTCACATTATTGCCCAGGCAGTTATTTTATATTTTTCAAGTACATTTACTTTTTATACTTCCATTAAAATTGAAGACAGCATAACAATTTGAATATGTTTTAGGAGTGTTACCCTGAATGCAGAAAGCGAGTGTCCAGATGAAGATGGTGATAAAAGTAATTGTTGCTGTGGGTTCTGTTGCCATGAAGGACAGCTCTCAGTCATCAAGTGTTAAACTCACAGGACTATAAACACTCCCAGAGCACTGAAGGATGTGCTGCCAATGCAAAGTATCTTCTCCATGCAAATGGTCTTCCTGGGTACAGCTAGCACTTGTAGCAGTGCTGTGGAGGCAGACTAGGGCTTATGGGCTGTGACACAGACAGAGCAGTTTAACACTGGTGTAACAGTGTCTGGACAGTAACAGAAACAGGCAGTTTAAGGGTTCCATTGACCTCTTGATGTGCCTGTTTAACCTATATCTCATTGATGCCAAATGTAGCTGTTTCCATTCAGAAAGTTCTAGAATAATTCATCTGTGTGTTCATAAGTGATTTAAACAGTTTTGAATGATTTCTCTCCTCTTCTGCACTCAAAATGTGCAGAAAAGGGACCGCGAATACCTGATCTCAATGATCTATTGTGTGTGACCACCTTCTCCCATTGGCCCATTGTGTATGACCACCTCCTCCCATTGGCCCATTGTGTATGACCACCTCCTCCCATTGGCCCTTTGTGTGTGACCACCTTCTCCCATTGGCCCATTGTGTATGACCACCTCCTCCCATTGGCCCTTTGTGTGTGACCACCTCCTCCCATTGGCCCTTTGTGTGTGACCACCTCCTCCCATTCGCCTATTGTGTGTGACCACCTTCTCCCATTGGCCCATTGTGTGCGAACAGCTGATTATTGACACCATTATGACACCAAAACGATTATTTTATGGAATGGCAATATTTTTTTTATTTATGTCAGTTCTTTAATAAATAGAGAATAACTTTTAGGTTTTACTGCATATTTGTATCATGGCAAGAGCATGCATGCCTGGGTCTACTGAATCCAGTGAGGTACAAACATTGGATATACTATGCAGGTACAATATACAATATATTTCCAAATAAAAGCAGTAAAAATAAAATTTAAAAATAGATTTAAAAAATCATGGGGCACATCAACAGATTTTCATGCTAACTGACAGACCGATCTCTGTGTGTCTCACGGTCAAACACAGGGAGTGATTCAGACACAGATTCTCCATGTGAAATTAAAAAGAAAGACTGTATCACTGTCAGTGTTTCCCTGTATCACAGTGATCAGTTCCTTTCTCAGCATTTCACACTGTAGTTATGATATGAGCACAGTGAAGAGCCTTCTGTTGGCAATGGGATCACTGGGATGTTTCACCTCTCATATTACTGACAGATTAAATCAAGAGCAGCTCTGAGTTTCTCTGTTTGACATTTCCTTTTCACTGTTTTTAATGTAATCATTTATTTGTCCCAATTTTGAACAACCAATCACATTTATAGGGCCGTCACATATGTGTTAAACAGCACTGGTCAGAGCTGCTCAGGTCAGGATCTGATACCGAACTGTAGCTTCCTCCCTGCTATTACAACGTTACACCACCAGGTGCAGAAGTGGCGCTCTGCCTCAACACAGCCTACGGATTGAGGGGATGGTGGAGGGAGTGGAGGGTATCAGGCCTCCTGAGTCCGTGGCTCAGCTGTTTAAGGACTGTCTTTCGCTCGCCGACACACCACTGCTCCATCGCTGCCACAGGTCCCTTCAGCCAAAGCCTAACGCTGGGGAGGGACCCCATCCTTTTATAATCAGGGTTCACTTTCATCACGTGAAGGTGGAGATTCTGCAAAAGGCCCGTGATGGAGCCCTAATTTTCCAGGGCAAATTTCCATATTCTTCATTTTCTCGGTCTATGCTCCAACCATGTCGAGGCAACGCATCACATTTGGAAAGGTGAAGCAGTTTCTGAAGGCTCATCATTCTGAGGTGAAATACTGCCTTCTTTACCCCGCTCGTCTCCGGCTATCTTTTAGGGACTCTCACCGCTTCTTCACCATCCTGGATGATGCAATTGCTCATATTCAACAGTACCTTGAAGGCTGATGGTGCCTTGAGGACCCGGAACTTTAACGTGAGTTCATACTGCTTTTATGCTATGCCTTTTAACTGGGTTATACAGAATATCAGTGAGCATAGGATAGCTCCTCCCATTTTGGGTTTCATGAAGCCTCACTCTCACATTACTGGGCTGTGGAAGGCTTCAAAGTGACAAAAGCACCTGTAGGCCTGTAGGTTTCTGCTGTAAAACTCCTTTCATAACCTCCCCTCTCTGGATAACCTAATTCTGCTTTTATACGATGTCTTTACACTCTATTATACATAACTAATTATGGGCTAAATTTATACCATGCTGAAACCGTATGGGCCTGTGTGATAAACAAACCATTTCAGTCACTGAAACATTTATTTTTATGATTGTGATTGTAATAATGACTGGTAGACTGGTATCTATGTTTCCTCTCAACTTGGTTCAATGTATGGAACACAATATGTAGCTCTCTGCTAAAAACGCCAGTGTATCTTTAACTACAGTTTTAAAATTTAATGCATTTTTGAGTAATTCCCTAATAATATACAATCTTACTGCAGCCAGTTTTCATACATTATGTTTGGATGGTTTGTTTTTTCTCATTTTCATACATCATATTTGGATTAATGGCAGTGCAGTGGATTTCGTTTGTTAGTTTGATCTGATCCATGATGCACTTTGTGAATGGTGAAGATGTTCTTCAGTGGTATGTACCTCATTTTGGGAGGTACTGCCAGGTGGGGTGTGTATATGTACATGTATATATGTATATGTGTTCCTTTTTCACCAACAGGTATACATTTTGGGTTATCATTAATATCATAACACATTTTGTAAATGGCTACCAGTTAGAGTCCTGATGCTGGCGGGAGTAGGGTGGGGGCGTTAAAACACATTAGCTGGAATGTGAAAGGAGTCAATAATTTCATAAAGTGTAAAAGAGTCCTTTCTCACCTGAACCAGTTGGGGGTAGGCTTCACTTTCCTCCAAGAAACACATCTTAGGAACTGTGACCATTTTAGGCAACTTAAAGACTGGGTCAGCCAATTATACCATTCTAATTTCCATCATAAGTCAAGAGGTGCTGCCATATTAATAATTATATCCATTCCCTTTGAGGTACCTCAGATTACCAGAGACCACAGGGGTAGATATGTCATTGTGACAGGTAAACTATTTTCAACACCTTATCCTCGCCAATATTTATGCTTCAAATGTTGACGATACAACATTTTCATTTAATTTTCTGTCATCAATAACTAATTTGGAAACCCTTCTTCTCATACTAGCAATTCATAGAAATATTCTGTTCCCTCCGTCATTGCCCGATAGAGACTTTCACACTTGGGTCATGAATGGCCTTTCTCAAATTGATCAGTTACACAAAAACAATCATTTTGCTTCCTCTACTCAACTTCAGGGAAAATTTAATATACCTGGTTCCCACTTTTCCTTTACTCACGTATAACAAGATTTCGTCAGGGCGAAATCCAGAAAATGTCCTTTACTGCCTCCTAAATCAACAGTTGACTAATTGCCTGAGGTAATGAAGTGTCCTAAAGGGGCGATATCAAATACATACTCTGTATTTAACAAATAGCAAACCCCCCCCATGGACTGTACCCAAATCAAGGTGGGAGGATGATCGAGGGGTCATCTTTGATGAAAGTATGTGAGTAGAGTTAATGGGTCTTTTTTTAGTACCAGACATAGCTGAATACGATTCAAATTATTACATCGAATCCATTGGTCTAGAGAAACATCTCTGGACAGTCTTTTAAGAGTTAGACCCTTCATACAAACAAATGAAATACTGAACTTGCCATGTTATTCCAGTCATTTTGGAGTTGCCCTCAGTTGTGTAGGTTTTGGGGGCCTGTCTTCAAAATGCTCTCCAATGTCTACAGGACAGACATTCCATCAAACCCCATAGCTGCTATCTTTGGCATATTTCCAGATGATGTGGTTTTAACTAGGACTGATTCACATGCTGCAGCCTGTTTTAGTCTCTTAGCCAGATGGCTAATTCTCATGAACTGGAAACTGCCTATTCCATCTTCTTATGAATGCTGGGTCTAGAGTCCAGATGGTTCTTGAGTCAGTCAGTCTGGAAAAAATAAAATACAATTCAAGAGGCAAACTGTAACTGCAAAGATATGGGGCCCTTATATTTCATATCTCAAGCAAAACTCTTAAAACTTTCTATCGTGATATTTTCATTTTTCATTTTCATTTTGTTATTTTTATGTATATTTATTTTGATTATTTTTTATTTGTTTTTTCATTATTTTGTTTTAAAATATCATTTTCACCAGTCATCTGTAATTCACCTTGTGTGTGTGTTTTGTGATCAATTGATTATTATTGCTATGCTGCTCACCCCGCCTGTCTGGGCTTATATGTGGCTCATTGGCCCTCACCAATCCCTAAAGCTGTAAGAATCCTGTGGTGAAGCAGTCACTCACAATATGGGTTCAGTTCAGGATGCACTTTGGGCTTCAGTCCTCCTCTCTGCTCTACTCTACTGCTGAAAAGCTTTGTTTTGCTTCCCTTTTCCATTCGTCTGCATTCAATGATTGGCACAGAAAGGGATTTAAACCATTTGAAAAGATTGTTTAAGAAAATTCATTGATAATTTATTTTTCTGTTTTAATTATCTTGTAAGAGTAATATCTCGAGCTCCCATTTCTTCAGGTCCTTTCAGAAGCCCCTCAAAGTGCTGCCCAGAGATGAAGGTAATAAGTAGGCAGCATGACAATGTCTCACTGCACCTCAGCACCCCCTTGTGGCCAGTTGTGTTTCCTGCAGTCTGCTTGTTGAAGCTGCACATGAAGAGTCCTCTGACTCAGTATCTGTGTGAGCACAACTGGGGGACTGCAGAGTGAAAAGAAGCAGCAGCTGACATCACATGTTTCAGAGGAGCGCTCATGCTTTTCTGTGCTCTCTGGAGTTAACAGAGAAGGTAACAGTGATTTTCTAGGCTTACTGATGTAACTGGGTATTATGGGCTGGGGAAAAGTGGGGGCACATTGCTTCACTGGATTAGATTACAGAGTGTGAGAGTTAGTTTTGAATCACTGAAGCTCAGTGTGCTGGAGCAGAACCCCTCAGTATCCCGGGTCAGTGCCTCCCCCCTCAGCACCTGCAGTTGGTCCCAGCTGCAGCAGTGCAGTCTCTGTGCAGTCTGACTGAGGGAGGTTTTTGTACGGCGCTAAATCACTGTGTGAACACATCACTACTGCTGATCTCATGGTAACTCTGACAGTAGTAATCTCCTGCATCTTCAGCCTGGACTCCACTGATGGTCAGAGTGAAGTCAGTCCCAGATCCACTGCCACTGAATCGATCAGGAATCCCTGAGATACGCTGATTTACAAACTCTATCAGGAGTTTAGGAGCTTCTCCAGGTTTCTGCTGATACCAAAACATACCTTGATCACCATCACTATATTTATGCACAGCAGTGCTGGTTCTACAGCTCAGGGTGACAGTGTCTCCTGTGAGAGCAGATTTACCAGCAGGAGTCTGAGTCACAGTCACCTGTCCTGTGGATTCTGAAGAGAAGAATAAAAAATAGATATTTTTATAATCCATAGGCGCATTAGAGTGTCAGTTATTGTATGCAGTTATTTCAAACAGTCATTTTAATTTTAATTAAAAGAGAAGATATCATATCTATTTGAATATGTTTTATGAATGTTACCCTGAATGCAGAAAGCGAGTGTCCAGATGAAGATGGTGATGAAAGTCATTGTTGCTGTGGGTTCTGTTGCCATGAAGGACAGCTCTCAGTCATCAAGTGTTAAACTCACAGGACTATAAACACTCCCAGAGCACTGAAGCATGTGCTGCCAATGCAAAGTGTCTTCTCTATGCAAATGGTCTTCCTGGGTACAGCAGGCACTTGTAGCCCAGCAGTGCTGTGAACTGGAGACTGTGGGCTGTGACAGAGAGAGAGTTCAACAGCAGCACCAGGACAGCAGCAGAGGTGTCAGTCACTCTGGTTTGACATAGAGTCACAGTTCACTTCACACATTAACATTTACAGAAATTAAAATCATGACATTGCAGGGTGGTTAAGAAGACCCTGCTGCTTAAAAGGGAGAGCACTATGACTGAATCTGCACTGGCTGTATAAGTGAGGTGCAGATTCACTTCTGAGCTCATTTTTGGTGCTCATTGTTGGCTTTTCATACGTATCCCGTTAAATATTTGTCTGTCTCCATGGATGAGATTTAAATTATTTAATGTATCAAAATTTGACATTATAGAATGTGTAAGTGATCAGAGGATGATAAAGTTAACACACTAATTACACGCTGCCAAAGTTGTTGTTGTTGCTGTTGTTGTTGGTAACTTTCACTTTAGATCGTCTGTAGGGGAGTCCTGATCTATTCTGTCACCTTTGGCACTTGGGACTTCACCCCTCTCAAGGGTTAGCTTCGCACTCTTTGTACCATTCATGTGGATTTTGCCTTGTAAGTCGCTCTGGTTAAAAGCATCTCACAAATGCCCTTAATGTAATGTAATGTAAAATAAGTGATCAGAGGTTTATAAAGTTAACACACTAATTACATACTGCCAAAGTGAATAGAGGCTAACAAAGTTATCATACTACTTACACACTGACTGAGTGATCAGAGGTTTATAAATTTAACACACTAGTTACATACTGCCTAAATGATCATAGGTTTATAAAGTTAACACACTCATTATAAATTTATCAGATTTTAATACATTTTCTCATACATAGGGCAACTCCAGAGGGCACTTCAAGATGTTTTCTGGCACATAGGGGCACCCATGGGGGCACTTTGACGAGGGGGGTGGGGAGGGGTTCGTGGGCGATTACCCAGTGTCTAATAGCCCGGTGTCTAAGAGCACTCCACAGCTTGTTGCAGTTGAGAGCTCATTACATAACGATGTCTAAGAACAATCTGCATTTTCAAACTCCTGTGTGCTGTCAGTTGCTCCCAAATGTAAGATAGACCCTCCATCTCTGATCAGCACTATGGGCAGGTATGTAAATCTCTGTGGAGCTGTGGGAAACAGTAAGGTCTGTGTCAGATACCAAAGTGTATTCTTCACTCCATTATTACAGGGTAGTTACATTCAGATGTACAGACGTACTCTGTCTCCGTCCAATGGCCAGTATGTGTAATGGCAGCTTGTGTAATGTGTGCTGAAGGAAAGTCATCCGGACTGTCCTGGATGGAGAGTTCACTGCTACTCTTTCCATACATATATATGATACTAACAACTGCATTATATTCCAAATATTATTATATAATAAAAATGGCATTCAACTGATTGACCAAGCAACTTTGAATTGCATTCATTGTCATTTGAATTGGAAATAACGATCATTCCCCTCAAGGCTCAAATATACTAAACTAAAATTCAGTCTCAGCATTTTTGTGTCATAGATGTTTATTAGATGTGTTGGAGTTTATTGAATCACTGAAGCTCAGTGTGCTGGAGCAGAACCCCTCAGTGTCCCGGGTCAGTGCCTCCCCCCTCAGCACCTGCAGTAGGTCCCAGCTGCAGCAGTGCAGTCTCTGTGCAGTCTGACTGAGGGAGGTTTTTGTACGGCTCTCTATCACTGTGTGAATATACTTGTACTGCTGATGTAGTGCCAACTCTGACAGTAGTAATCTCCTGCATCTTCAGCCTGGACTCCACTGATGGTCAGAGTGAAGTCAGTCCCAGATCCACTGCCACTGAATCGATCAGGAATCCCTGAGATACGTGATGTTGCCCAATAGATCAGGAGTTTAGGAGCTTCTCCAGGTTTCTGCTGGTACCAGGCTAGGCAGTGCTTACCACTATAGACATACACTGCAGGGCTGGTTCTACAGTTCAGGGTGACAGTGTCTCCTGTGAGAGCAGATTTACCAGCAGGAGTCTGAATCACGGTCACCTGTCCTGTGGATTCTGAAGAGAAGAATAAAAAATATAAATACTTATATTATCCATTGTAACATTAGAATGTCACATTATTGCCCAGGCAGTTATTTTATATCTTTCAAATACATTTACTTTTTATACTTCCATTAAAATTGAAGACAGTATAACAATTTGAATATTTTTTAGGAATGTTACCCTGAATGCAGAAAGCGAGTGCCCAGATGAAGATGGTGATAAAAGTCATTGTTGCTGTAGGTTCTGTTGCCATGAAGGACAGCTCTCAGTCATCAAGTGTTAAACTCACAGGACTATAAACACTCCCAGAGCACTGAAGCATGTGCTGCCAATGCAAAGTGTCTTCTCTATGCAAATAGTCTTCCTGGGTACAGCAGGCACTTGTAGCCCAGCAGTGCTGTGGACTGGAGACTGTGGGCTGTGACAGAGAGAGAGTTCAACAGCAGCACCTGGACAGCAGCAGAGGTGTCAGTCACTCTGGTTTGACATAGAGTCACAGTTCACTTCACACATTAACATTCACAGAAATTACAATCATGACGTTGCAGGGTGGTTTAGAAGACCCTGCTGCTTAAAAGGGAGAGCACTGGCTGTATAAGTGAGGTGCAGATTCACTTCAGAGCTCATTTTTGGGGCTCATTGTTGACTTTTCATAAGTATCCTGATAAACATCTGTCTGTCTCCATGGATGAGTTTGAAATGATTTAATGTGTCAAAACAAACAGTGCCAAAATCAGAACAGTGTATTTTCTTCAAGGAACAACTGAATCCTAAAAGAGGGAAGAGTTGTTCCTCGAATAGAACACACTGTCCTGATTTTGTTCATTTTGACACATTACTGTAAAACACTTTGTCATGTTGGTGATTAAAGCACCTGCAATTCTGTCACCAAGTGTTTGAACTCTTTCAAAATCTGATAGATGTCACGTGTTGCTTCAGAAACTCACATATTGAAGTTTTGATTTAACAATGCATTTTACGCTAGAAAGTACTCACAATTAACATTGACTTTTCATTAAACATACGGTGCTGTGACAGCTGCAGTAACTGTAATGAAATGCTTCCTATAACTTGATATGAGCCTCTCACATCTCTGAGGAGGAATCTTGGCCAACTCTTCTTTGTAGAACCTCTGTATCCCTGACAAATTTGTAGGTCATGAACTGAGAGCATGAACTGCTCTTTTCAGGTCCTGCCACAGCATCTCTGATGGGTTCAAGTCAGGACTTTGACTCGGCCACTGCAACACTTTCATTTTGCTTCTCAGCCATTCAGATGTGGACTTGCTCGCATGTTTAGGATCATTGTCCCGCTGCATCACCCAGTTACGCTTCAGCTTCAGCTCACACACAGATGGTCGGACATTCTCCTTAAGAATATTCTGGTACACATCAGAATTCATGCTTCCTTCAAAGATTACAAGTCGTCCAGGTCCTGAGGCCACAAAACATTTCCATACCATCACACTGCCACCACCATGCTTCAGTGTAGGTATGACATTCTTACAGTGGAATGCTGTGTTTGCTTTATGCCAGACAAAGAAGGACTCACACACACTAACAAGTTCCACCTTTGACTCATCTGTCCATAGAATATTATCCCAAAAGACTTGAGCATCAACCATGTGCTTTTTAGCAGAGATGAGATGAGATTTTATGTTTCTCTTGGAGAGCAGTGGTTTCCACCTTGCCACTCTTCCATGAGGCCCAGTTTTGCCCGGTGTCTTTCATACCATAGAGTCATGGACACTGATCTTAGCTGATGCTAGAGAGGCCTACAGTTCTTTTGAGGCTTTTCTGGGGGCTTTAGATACTTCCTGGATAAGGTGCCGGTGTGCTCTGGCAGAAATTGTGGCAGGTTGAGCAATCCTGGGAAGTTTCACCACTGTTCCAAGTCTTCTCCATTTGGAGATAATGGCACACACTGTGATTCACTGGAGTTCAAGAGCCATAGAAATGACTCTGTAACCTTTTCCAGACTGGTCTGGCTCCACAGCTTTTATCCTCAGTTGTTCTGGGAGCTCCTTTGATTATGGCATTGTGTGCCTGTAGAAACTTTGAGGTGAATACTTCTTTCTGATGGTTATGTTCAGTATATATCCTTTCTAAACTCAACAAGGTTGGTTGCAATCAAGACTGGCTGTGTCCAATCACCTCAATCTAATTTTCAATGACAAATATGTTGATTTATTTGTTTAAAAACAAAGGGGGCAATTACTTTTTCACAGGGCCAGCATGGGTAATTGGTGACTTTCTCAATTGAATTAATGAAGTAAGGATGTAAAAACTATGTTTTATGTTTGTTTGGGTTTCCCTTGTCTAATAATATATGACATTTGATTACCTGAAACCATCCAGTAAGAGAAATACATGAAAATACAAGGAATGGGGGCAACATTTTTTAAACAGCACTGTATGTGTTGATACATTTTAACAGTGATTTAGTTGCTACAAAATACTTTCTTTCTTTTTTATGATCCCATTATTTTTTGTGATTCAGGTATGTTTAGGTATGTTACTACATAGCAGTATGTAATGATTGGTTGCCATCAGTGATCATAGGATAGCTCCTCCCATTTTGGGTTTCATGAAGCCTCAGTCTTCCATCTCTGAGCTGAGGAGGGCTAAAAAAGTAACAAAAGCACCCATGGGCCTCTAGGTCTCTCCCCCTGTAAAACTCTCTTCATACCCTCACCTCTCTGGGTAACCTTGTGGCTGTCCATGGTCCTGAATGCTTCCAGGGCTGTGGGCAGCAGTAGGAAGCTCTGACTGTAGCCAAAGAGGAGTTGCCTTCTCTGCACCTCCTGCACAACAGCCAGGGACACCGAGACACAAGATTTGTGTTTCACTGATTATAATACTCCACAGAATCTATACGAGTTTACATTGAAATATGTTTCATATCAGTACATTATCACTCAGAGAAGAGTCAATCATTTTCTTGAGCTCAGAGGTGAATTGTGTGTTGTATTGCAGTTGTGTTTGATATGATATTCATATTGACTCTAGTCTGAGAGGTTGTGACACTTTCTAACATACATGGTTTGTGCACTCTCCAGTGTTTATTTTCTGGTTCCAGGACAGCAGGGCCAAAAGATAGCTGCTCTCAAATGTTCCAATGAGTATTAGAATATGTTTATGTATTTTCTTTGGGCCTGATATTGAAAAAAGTAAAAAATTCACATACAAACAAAGCTGATTTTGGGATATAATAGGGGCCCAGTGAGTAAGGTATTGTACCAATAAGCAAAGCAGTGAGTGTAATACAGAACAAACTCAGTGCTGTATAACCTGAGGAGACACAATCCCCATGGCATATGGGAGCAGATGGGGGCGCTGAGTTTTCATGCTCTCATCGGACACTAAGACTTATTTCAGTTGTAGTTTTTCAAGTGACCAGCAGGGGACGTGCTGTAACAATCCCACAGAAGCCTGTCGGTGCAGATCGGTCGCTGCAGAGCAGGAAGGTTTTTCAACAGCAGTTATTCAGACTCAGATACTGTGGTGGACTTTCGGTTTGTGGACAAGACTGAATATCGGCAGACAGTGGCGAAAAAAGTAATTTTTTTTCTGCAAGAAACATCTCAAGGTTACATGAGCTGTTTTCATTGAAGAGTAACCAAGGCGTTTGTACTCTTACTTTCTGTCTGTTCGCGTTTGTTTACTTACGGGCTAACAAATAAAATATGAACATAAAAATAAATATATTACACACATATTTGCTGAAACGAAATGTAACCCAAAGTAAAAACAACTCATAACTTTAAATTGCGAGATGAGTGAAAGATGAAGGGGCAGCCTATAGCCTAGTGGCTAAGGTACATGAGGTTGGCGGTTCAAGTCCCAGTCCAGCCACAGCAAGAACACCATTGCTGTTGGGCCCTTGAGCAAGGCCCTTAACCCCACATACCTCCCTGGGGGGGATTGGCCCTTGGTTAGTCTAAGCAACTGTAAGTCGCTTTGGATAAAAGCGTCAGCTAAATGATAGTAATGTAGTGTAATGAACACAGGCAAAGGCAATGCGTCTGTCTTGAGTTGGAGGTTTTTGTACGGCCGATGAATGAGACTGTATCACTGTGGTACACTTTCGGCGGCGGCACCAAACTGTCAATTGGACGTAAGTAATATTTCTTTCAGATCTATCCTTATCTTTTAAATATTTGAGTATTCGTTTTCAGAAAACTAATTTCGTTAATTGTTGGAACTGTGAACTTTGCTTGTGAATATGGGCTACACATTATATCAAGTTATTATTTCGCTTCATAAGAATAAGGGTGCACAAAGCATATTCATCAAAAAATAACTTCTTAAATGCCCGAGTTCATGAAAAGATCATAAATCTCATACACTGTAAAAAGTTGCGGGGGTCAGATTTTGAAGAGCGGAGAAATGAAAGCTGTCTGTCTTGAGCGAGAGGTTTTTGTACAGCGGTGTAATGAGTTTGTATCACTGTGGTGGACTTTCGGCGGCGGCACCAAACTGTCAATTGGACGTAAGTCATTTCTATTCAATAAATTTCTCCGAGCGCAAGCAAGGTGTCTCTTTAATGTTCACGAATATTCGAAAAGCTTTACAAAATAATATGTATAATCATATGCTTCATTCTGTGTCCGCATTAATGAGAATCAAATCGACTTGCTAAATGAAGGTTTGTTCTAACAATTACAGCTCTTTTCCAAAGCCTACACATATATGTTCCGGACATTATAAAAAAAAATTTAAAAAAAAATAATAATTCCATTTGGGTTTCGGAGGTGGTAAAACTGACTCTAATTTCAGCATGTTGGGATACCGCTAAGATCTGGTAACTGCGGATGCGCGCGTAAAGGATATTATTTTGATAATTTCCCTCGATTTCCGAATGCAACATATTTCTGATTTAAACATGAACTACTGCTTGGAAAGATTTACAGTTAACTGCACTGAATGTCTGTGTTTGTTTTGTGATGTGTTTTTCGAAAGGTAGATGCTAGTGTTTAGTTTAAAAAGCGCGCCATTAAATGGAGTATAACATGTATTATTTAAACGTTGTTAAAATCAATAAGTTCTTGTAAGTGTTCGCGTGTGTAACTATTTAACTGAAGCTGCCAGATATGTCCAAAAATGGGTCATTTCTAATTGTTTAATTTTTTACAATAAATCCCTCCATTATACTTTCCGAAAGTATATCAGTAAAATGTATTTTTGAAACAATACAGTTTAATACAGTTTTGATCCAATCGAACCAATGGTGTTTGTAGGATATTTTTCAATTCTTATTTTATTCCTTGATAAATTATGTAGTTTATAAATACTAATTTAATACGACTACTTTAATGAAATTTTAATGAATACTATTATTGGCTAATTTTCATTCCTTTTACAAATCAAGCAATTATATTTTACAGTGGTGTTACCTATATTTTAATATGTAAGTCATTTAATAATTGCATGATGATGAATATAATTTAATGAAATGGCTCTGGTTGTGAAAGAGGTGTAAAATGTTGCCTTGGTTAGCACTGAGGAACAGTCCCTCTTGTGCTTCACAAAGCTTTCAGTGTAAAGTACAGTCACATGTTGTGTTGATGAGTTGAGTTTGACATTCTGCTCTTACTGTGTGAACGCTCTGATTGGCTCATTCTGCTGTGTCCACTCTGTGACCTCACACCTGTGCTGTGTCTCCCAGGTGACACAGTTCCCACCCTCACAGTCCTGCCCCCCTCCAGTGTGGAGCTGAATCAGGGAAAGGCCACACTGCTGTGTCTGGCCAACAAGGGCTTCCCCTCAGACTGGAAGCTGCACTGGAAAGTGGACGGTAGCAGCTGGAGCTCGGGTGTGGCCGGGGGCGCGGGGGTCCTGGAGAAGGACGGGCTGTACAGCTGGAGCAGCTCCCTGACTCTCAGTGCGGACGAGTGGAAGAAGGCGGGGTCACTGACCTGTGAGGCCACACAGGGCTCACAGTCCGCCGTCCCTCAGACACTGAGGCCAGCCGACTGTTCTGAGTAGGCCGGGCAGAGGCCCAGCTCTCACACTCTGATTACACTGTTTTTACCCTGTTCTGTACTCTGCCTCTCTGCTTCTTACTGCCCCACTGCTGTCACACTGGCCTGTGTGTCAATCCTTCCTCCAGCACCCACATCTTACATGTGCTCTGCTTGTGTTCATCTCCAAATATACTCATGTGTGTTCTCATGTGTGCTGCTTTCTGTGATTTTGGCAAAAGCTGAGTGATTTGAATTCTTTACATAATAAAGACTCTTTGAACAAATTGTTTGTTGTCCTGATTTTTATTACAAAAAGAGAACTTCGGTGCTCTGGTAGATATAAATTTATGTGCAAAGTGTGCACTGGGTGTAAACCATGTGACCTTAGTCCAATTGCATCATGTCCATATTTTTAGTATGAAATATATTCTTTTAAAAATCATAATAGGATAGCCATATAGATGTATATCCTTTTGTAATAAAGTCATAATCACTATAAATATTATTTCAGTCAGTGTTCCAGTATTTCATGCTGGCCTGACTTTTATAGCTGTCTCACACACTGTAGAAAGTAGAAGGTGGTGATCAGAGACTGTGTGAGAGGTAACTGATCTGGGATCAGTGAAGGAGCAGCAGTTTCCCAGCAGAGGAGAGGAGGAGTGATGTGTGCAGTGTGCTCAGATCAGCTCTGTGCAGCAGGATGTGCACACAGCTCACACTAACCCCCTGGGGACGGGCCAGACACCTGGCCACCGTGCTGCTCTATTCTGAGAGAGAATCAGTCCCACTGAGGGACAGCAGAAGCAGCTGGCCCCGCCCCAAATATGCAAATGTGACTTTCAGCCCAACAGCTCACAGTTTCTCAGCCCAAAATAGCCCTGACTGAGACAGCTGTGTGCAGCTGGCCTCATATGTGCACTGAAGATGAGGAGGTGGAGGCTTTAGCTCTGTAGTGACGATGAAGGGGAAAAGGGAGGTGGTTGTACCAGGGACCTTCATTTGCATGATGCTCAGATTAGAGATTTCACAGCTGAATGAACTAACACTCTCACATCTGCTCTGAAAGCAGCAAGCACTGCTTACAGCTTTGTACTTTATCAAATTCAGCATGCAATGTTTAACACATTTTATGAAATTTCAAGCTGCTTCAATATAAAACTTGCAAATTTCAATGCAATTGACTGCTTTGTGATTATGTGGGATTTTCTGTGCATCATTCAGCCATTCATTCATTAACATTCTGTGTGTTCTTACATTCATTAAATGTTGTGGTCCTTTTCCTCTCCTTTGATCCCCACTTTACAGATGTGTTAGAGCTCACCTCACCTGCACAGAGCCATAGCACAGAGCTCACCTCACCTGCACAGAGCCGTAGCACAGAGCTCACCTCACCTGCACAGAGCCGTAGCACAGAGCTCACCTCACCTGCACAGAGCCATAGCACAGAGCTCACCTCACCTGCACAGAGCCGTAGCACAGAGCTCACCTCACCTGCACAGAGCCGTAGCACAGAGCTCACCTCACCTGCACAGAGCCATAGCACAGAGCTCACCTCACCTGCACAGAGCCATAGCACAGAGCTCACCTCACCTGCACAGAGCCGTAGCACAGAGCTCACCTCACCTGCACAGAGCCACAGCACAGAGCTCACCTCACCTGTACAGAGCCATAGCACAGAGCTCACCTCACCTGTACAGAGCCGTAGCACAGAACTCACCAAGCACAGGTGTGGGTGTGGCTTGTAACTCACTCCTGAGTGTAAAACACACATTACAGTTTATCACAGTTTCACACCTGAAAATAACAGTGTTTAATAGCAAAAAAAACAGATCCTTAATAAAGTATATATGTGGTTATGGTCTTTGGATTCATGACACAATCAAATTGTGCAGGGAATTACTATGTTGAGTAATTCTGAATGATCTTTGTTTTTCAGGGTTATAATATGGGCATAAAATAGAGGTAATTAACATGTAGAAGTATAGTCGTGTGATTTGTGAGTGTGTGTTTGTATGCATGCGTTTTTACTACTTGTTGTTTTGTTTTTGCTGTCAAACACACTGCATCTGTCCCTTTCACTCTTAAGCCCTCAGTGGGAATTCAGATCTTAAAATGACACAGTTGTTCAATTCATGCATGTTCTAGTTCCAACAAGGTATTGAATTCAAGATTCTCTTGGTTTCTGCCAGTTTTTTAATGCCAATATTCTCATCTCTGTGTTATTGTGAATTCTCTCGGCACATAAAATAAGTGATGTTGTGGTACAGAAGTGTGTGGTTCAGCAGTAGCAGCTCTGATGTTGGTTCTGTGTGTGACACAGAGAAGCTCCTCTTCAGCTCAGAGAGGTTTATATCCAGGTCTGTAGCTCTCTATTGCCCCCTAGAGCCCTGCTGGCAGTACAGCAGTATCCTGGGTCAGTGCCTCCCCCCTCAGCACCTGCAGTAGGTCCCAGCTGCAGCAGTGCAGTCTCTGTGCAGTCTGACTGAGGGAGGTTTTTGTACGGCTCTCTATCACTGTGTGAACACCCAGCTACTACTAATGTAGTGTTGACTCTGACAGAAGTAATCTCCTGCATCTTCAGCCTGGACTCCACTGATGGTCAGAGTGAAGTCAGTCCCAGATCCACTGCCACTGAATCGATCAGGAATCCCTGAGATACGCTGATTTACAAACTTTATCAGGAGTTTAGGAGCTTCTCCAGGTTTCTGCTGGTACCAGTGTAAATAGTCATCGTCATACACAGCAGGGCTGGTTCTACAGCTCAGGGTGACAGTGTCTCCTATGAGAGCAGATTTACCAGCAGGAGTCTGAGTCACAGTCACCTGTCCTGTGCATTCTGAAAGGAGGAATAAAAAAATAAATATTCATATTTTCCATTGGTACATTAGGATGTTACATCATTGCCCAGACAGTTATTTCATAAAGTTACTTTAAGTTTTATTCTTTCATTCAATTAAAATTGAAGACATCATATCTATTTGAATATTTTTCACAAATCTTACCCTGAATACAGAAAGCGAGTGCCCAGATGAAGATGGTGAGAAAAGTCATTGTTGCTGTGGGTTCTGTTGCCATGAAGGACAGCTCTCAGTCATCAAGTGTTAAACTCACTGGACTATAAACACTCCCAGAGCACTGAAGCATGTGCTGCCAATGCAAAGTGTCTTCTCTATGCAAATGGTCTTCCTGGGTACAGCAGGCACTTGTAGCCCAGCCACTGTCTCTCTGATGCCAAATTTCAGCTTTTTCCTTTCAGAGTGTTCCATCTTAAGTGATTTTAAAGTGATTTGCCACCTCCTCCCATTCGCCCTGTGGTGGCTCATCCTGACAAATATGTGAATATCTCAGTGATGCCACAGGCAAGTATTATCAAAGCGACCCAGAATCTTTCTAACAGAGTCAACATTTCAAATCTCACAGGATTTAATTTTTCCCAAATTACTTGAATATGTGTGCACATATCTCTGTGATCTTATTCTCAAATTCTACATCATTTCAGGAAAGGGTATTCTTATGAAGTTGAATTTTTCCTGTGAAGATGATTATTTTATGTAATGGCAATGTATTTTTATTTATGTCAGTTCATTAACAAATTGAGAATAACTTTTAGGTTTTACTGCATATTTGTATAAAAGTAAGAGCGTGTTTGCCTGGATCTACTGAATCCAGTGAGGTGCAAACATTGGAAATACTATGCAGGTACAATAGACTGTAAGTTTCCAAATAAAAGGAGTACAAATAAAACTACATTTAGAATTTCAGAAGAAACTTTGAGTTTGCATGTGATTGCACTGTCCACTGTGTAATGAGATGTGTATTTATGCATTGTCATGTGTGGTGCTGTATGATAAGGTGTAAAACAGGTCCACCCCACAGAAAGACAAATATGACAGACTATGATGACCATTCACTGCAAGGTAAAAGTGAGCAGTGCATAAGTGTGGTCATGGTTCATTTAGTGGGTAAGCTACAGCATGGGTAAGTAGCATAGATCAGGTAAAGGTTTACTGGATGATGATGATGATGATGATGAAAATTATTATTATGATTATTATTCTTGCTGTTGGTAATGATACTGGTATTTGATTATAAAGGATATACATTTATTATTATATCACTATATTTATGATTATTATTTCATCATCATTGTGAATGTATAATTATCCACAGGGCATTACTGTAGTAATAATATTACTGGTCAATCTTGTTGTGCTTCACCATACCTGTATTAATATATTGTCATTTTGCTACTAGTAGTAACTTAGAATACCAAAGCTAACATAGCAAAACCAGAGCATCCACGTAAGAAAACCTTAGTAACCACCTATCATGCTATAGAAACTGCCCAGAAATATCCTTAGAACCACATAGAACGCCATTGCAAAGGTGTTTCTTGGGGGTTGCTATGGTGTTTTAGGTGGTTGCTAGGGTGTTGCGAGGAGGTTGTTATGGTGTTCTAAGTGGTTTTCAGGGTGTTGCTAGGCAACAACTTTGAACACCATAGAAACCACCGAGCAACACCATAGCAACCACCTAAAACACCATAGCAACCACTTAGAATATCATAGCTAGTGTCTAGCAACACCATAACAACTACGTAGAACACCATAGCAATGCCATATCAACCACATAGCAACACATTAGTAACCACCTATCATGCCATAGCAACTGCCCAACAACATCACAACAACCATTTAGAATGCCATTGCAAAGATTTTTCTAGGCGGTTAGTATGGTGGTTAAGGTGGTTGCTAGGGTGTTGCTAGGAGGTTGCTATGGTGTTCTAAGTGTTTTTTAGAGTGTTGCTAGGCAACAACTTTAACTCCATAGCAACCACCTAAAACACCTTAGCAACCATCTAGAAACACCCTAGCAACCACTTAGAATATCATAGCTAGTGTCTAGCAACACCATAGCAACTCTATAGAACACAATAGCAACGGCATATCAACGACATAGCAACACATTAGTAACCACCCATCATGCCATAGCAACTGCCTAACAACATAACAACAACCATTTAGAATGCCATAGCAAAGGTTTTTCTAGGCAGTTTCTTTGGTGTTTTAGGTGGTTGCTAGGGTGTTGCTAAGAGGTTGCTATGGTGTTCTAAGTGGTTTTTATGGTGTTGCTAGGCAACAACTTTGAAAACCATAGAAACCACCTCACAACTCCCTAGCAACCACCTAAAACACCATAGCAACCATCTAGAAACACCTTAGCAACCACTTAGAATACCATAGCTAGCATCTAGCAACACCATAGCAACTACCTAGAACACCATAGCAACGCCATATCAACTACATAGCAACATATTAGCCACCACCTATCATGCCATAGCAACTGCCAAGCAACATCATAACAATCATTTAGAATGCCATTGCAAAGGTTTTTCTAGGCAGTTGCTATGGTGTTTTAGGTGGTTGCTAGGGTGTTACTTGGAGGTAGCTATGATGGTTTTTTTTTTTTTTTGCCCCTGATTTTCCCCTTTTTTCCCAACCTGAATGTTCAACCAAACTTCTTGACCTCACCGCAGGAGAAGTCGAGTACGTGACTCCTTCGATTCAAGTGACACCGCTCTCGCTTCTTTTCATGTTGCGGCTGCACCACCAACTGCACACTGCCTATAACGTTGGAGGAAGACATTGGAGGAAGACGTAGTCAGCGTACAGTCGGTTCGTGCTGCCGCAGGCGCCCAAGCATGACAAGGAGAGCGCTATTATGATGAGGCCAGCAGGAGAGTTTGGCCGGCCTACCCCATATCAAACATAGGCAGTGAGAGAGACAGAGAGAGAGAGAGAACTAGAGGGAGGGAGAGTGGCTGGAGAGGGAGGAGAAAAGAGAGAGAGGAGAGGAGAAAGAGAAAGTGGAGAGAGAGGAGAAGAGAGAGAGAGGGTGGAGAGAGAGGAGAAGAGAGAGAGGGTGGAGAGAGAGGAGAGAGAGAGAGAGAGGAGAGGAGAAAGAGAGAGTGTGGGGAGAGAGAAGAAAGAGAGAGAGTGGAGAGAGTGGGTTGAGAGGAGAGAAAGGGAAAACTGGGAGAGTGAGGAGAGGAGACAAATTGAAATTCTTCAATTTGTCATAAAGTAATAAAGCTGTTAAATAACAAATTATTATTTTTTAAGAATAAAACTGATGATTTATTGTAATTTTTGTGTCTGGAGTCTTATTTTTATATTGGGAATGAGTGATTGGTATAAGGTCATCATGTTATTATCATGAACTAAACTGTCTTTAATATAAACTTTAATCTTACTGATCGCTGGCATTAAATAATCACGTAATAATCTGAAATATAAAAGAATTCATGTGAACATGTTAGCATTCCTCTTTTAAAGTGGTAAGTGGGTAAAGCAGAAATGAATGCCTATACGTAGAAGGACAAACATAATTATTAGCAATTTTATTAGCAATTGACCATTAAATGAACAATAAAGAAACTCATCATCCTCATGAGGCTACATGTAGATTTCTCACACAATGGAGATGCTGCACTCAGACAGTGTGTACTTTGCTGCTCCTCAATCTGGACTTCCACTTGCAAGTTGAGAGCGATTTTCTACAGTTAGATTATTAGTTCTTATTTATTTGTTGTGTCCTCTTTTACCTCAAGGGCCTTCAGGAAGATGCTGTGCCACCAGGTCTTCATCATCTTCATCATCCCAATCGCCCTCTCCACCACACACCTGGCCTTTTAAAGATGCCGGTTGCACCTGGCCTGTACAGGGTTTTCGATTGGCTCCCTGAACGGGGTCATGAGGCACGTGGGTGCTGATAGGCAGGGATAGCCTCCATCCCCAATGATGCTCCATCCTGGAGGCGGGTGGAGCTGCTCCACATAAACGGAGCTCCAGTGCAGGACCCGTGCTTCATGGACAGCACCAGGCAGGCCTGCGAAGACATCGAGGAACAGCCTTTGTGATTGCAGATAACCTGGAGCTGAATGGAATGAAACAACTTCCTGTTGAGGCGGTCTTCCTTGTTCAAGGCAGGTGGTTTTAAACGGATGCGGCTTCCGTTGATGCTGCCAGCCACATGATGGAAAGCAGGGGAGCCAGCCAGGCTGGGGCAAAGCCTGCACCAATCTCCTCCAGCTCATCTTCTGAGGGGAAATGGACCACCCTTCCCAATATCCCCATGATGTGCTCAGCCACCCGGTGGATAACATCGTGGGTCATGGTTCTGGGGATTCAAAGTCCTCTGACCTCACATGGTAGGAAGTGGCACCAGCCAGCCGATATAAATACATGCAACCTCCAGGGCTTTCCCCCGTCCATGCTCCTTTTCGTAGCCCAGAGCGTGGACCAAGGCTTTCACTGTTTGCCTTGATAGGCCAAAGTCTTTCCTCAGGTCCCCTTCCCCCATGTGGAGGCGTAGGACAGGGGTGTTGGGATTTAAGCCCAAGTACTGCCCTCTAAACGCAGCCTGTAAGAGGTCAATATTGTAAATTATGTGTTTAATTCTTTTTAAGTGTTCATTGTAATACAGTTCTTACGCCTATTTACTCATGTATTTATACACATATTTGAACAAATTTGTGTTCAAAGGTTACAGTATATGAACAGGTATTTATAACGTATTTAATGTATTTATTCATTTATAATTAACTTTCAAATTAACATTCATCTCTCATGAAAAATCTGAATTTACTAAGTATCTTTGATTAAAATATCAATTGTTTGTCACTTGTTATTAATTTTAATGTTTTTTTTTTGTAATGTTTGTCCTTCGTTATTAATTTTAATGTACATTTTACCTTATTACCTGAGGTAAACTGTTAGGCTGGTGAAAAGTAGCCCAACAGGTGTCATACTTAAAAAAAATAATTTAAAAAAAAGTTACATGTGATTCATATTCCAGTATCATGGCAAACATATTTTTTCTGGTATTTGCCCATCACCTCCTCCTCCTCCTCCTCCTCCTGCTCCTCCTCCTCCTCCTCTGAGCCTCATTATGTGCTCGAATAACATGAAGGTGAGACATTTTCGATGTGTCGAGTGTTTTCGTTCACTTGGGAAAAATACCAGGAATAAATACTGATGTCTGTAGGCTCACACTGAAGTCATTTGACAAGCTGCAATGAGCTGCAAGGGTCTGATGGAAGATGCTGGAACGCCAGCAAGGAGGGAGCTGCAGTAGTCTATGAGAACTACAAAGAGGAATTAATAATAACCAAAATGAGTCCCATAAAATCTGATGTCCCAATATCAACTTGTTTTGACTTTGTAAAAATGCAAGTTATAACATATGAGTTAAGTAATATTTCATCAAAAAATGATATAATGTACGCAAATAAGAATTGAAAATAAATTTTAAGATTATGTTACTTCCTTCTATATTACTTCAAGAGATTTTTACATTTTATTCCTGTGTATTATATTTTTCTAAACAGCCCATATGAACACTTTTATTTTAAAGCAGCCTAAATAACACATCCAATTTGTCTTTCAAAAATGGCCTCATTTGGCTGGAATGTGTTTTAACACCACAGAGGAGGCCTGTGTAAGACGGTTGTTGGTGCTCTTATAAAACTCTTGCTTGTTCAGCACTGTAAACTCTTTCTGTCATTTAAAACAATTTATTCTTTTTAATTTACAACATAGAATTGGACAGAATTCACATCATTCTGTTTACAAGGGAGTTATATTAGTGTCTGTATTTCATACCCAGTGATTATGCACATAGATCAGAGCAGATCAAGATGTTATGAATGAAAATTATAATGTACTGCTTTTATGTACATTTAACTTTAAATATATGGGCATGCTGTTCAAATGAGTAGACCATGTTAGATTGACAAACTGTTCATTTCTCCAAGAGTTTTATCACTCAGAGTTGAAAGACTCTCAGACACTTCTCACCTTACACTGCTAACATTTACCTTGAGTCTGATTTATGTAGGTCTAGCTCTGAGTTAGAGCTCTAGTTCACCCAGTCTGCTTGGCTCCACTTAATGAGCAGCCAGCCTCTGACTGTTCACCTCGTTCTCAGGCTCTTGCTGAGTCTGTTGAATTGTCTCCACACAGCAGTTCCTCTGCTTATGCCTCTGCTGGAGGAGATGATGTGGGGACAGAGGCTGAGAGTCTACCAAGGCTCTGTGCTCACGTGGCTCCTGGCCATCACCATGAAATCAAGGATGCCTCTACCTGCCAGCACACATGAGTCTCTCTCCTCTGTCTTAGGATGTCCTGATCAGCACCAGCTCCAAATAAATGCATTTGGTTACGCAGTAAGAGAGCGCCCCGCTACAGCGCTCACTATCAAATCATGCATATGATGTGAATAGTTGCAGATTACCATGAGCAAAGGGTATGTGTTATTCCATATGGTTATCTGTTTAAAGACTGTTTGTGCTGACCTCATCAAATGAGGGCCATTTGATGCTAAGATTACAACATTCTGTTGTGTGATTCAGACAAACCAATATGTATTTAATAATATCAGTCTGGGCCACATACTGATAAATAACTAGTCAGGACAGCAACGATTTTGTACTGTACTTAGACTTGATGATTTTCCACACCACAAGGGGGAGCCATCCTACTGTGATATAAGAGGGGTTATATGGTCTCTATTTGAGAAGAAGCACAGAGACACCATAATAATGATTATGAAACACCTCTGTAGAACACACATCAGTCCAATGGAGGGGCCAATAGTGCCTCACTTTCACACTGTATTCAACACAAGGGACTGAGGTGGCACCCAAGTGACCGTAGGATTGTTGAGGATAATACAGTAACAGCTGTAAGGGTGAGGAAGAGTCAGCTCAGGTGTGAAGCTGTTGATGGAAACAGCACCGCTGTCCAATCCAGTTCAACACTACAGATCCTGACTAGTTCAGTCTCTCCGACAGATTTAAGCTGTGTTTCTAAATTATTCCTTAATTCATGTCCATACTTTCTGACATTGAAAATGTAAAAGAAGATTACTCTTATGGAAACCTACCCAAAAAATCACATTTGATATGATGGTATTAATTGTGATTGGGAGTAATTGTGTTAAGTTCATGTTCAAGCTTTTATTGAGAGTGAATGCAGAAAACTGCTTCATGCATGTAATCCAGTTGCTCGCTTTCTGTACTGTGTTTGACCTGGATAAATTCACTTATTTTTTAGAAAAAATTGTGTCATGAAACCATAATTATCCATCCACTTGGCTTTGATACTTTTGGATGTACAGACATGAAAATGCTCAATTATTGTATTACTTGTGAGAACTTATAGAGTAATGAGAAGTTATAACTGAAACACTGAAGCTCAGTGTGCTGGAGCAGAACCCCTCAGTGTCCCGGGTCAGTGCCTCCCCCCTCAGCACCTGCAGTAGGTCCCAGCTGCAGCAGTGCAGTCTCTGTGCAGTCTGACTGAGGGAGGTTTTTGTACGGCTCTCTATCACTGTGTGAACACATAGCCACTGTGGTAACTCTGACAGTAGTAATCTCCTGCATCTTCAGCCTGGACCCCCCTGATGGTCAGAGTGAAGTCAGTCCCAGATCCACTGCCACTGAATCGATCAGGAATCCCTGAGATACGCTGATTTACAAACTTTATCAGGAGTTTAGGAGCTTCTCCCAGCTTCTGGTTATACCAGGCCATTCTTTCACCATGACTGTCTTTATACACAGCAGGGCTGGTTCTACAGCTCAGGGTGACAGTGTCTCCTATGAGAGCAGATTTACCAGCAGGAGTCTGAGTCACAGTCACCTGTCCTGTAGACTCTAAATGAAAGAAAAAAACACTTCATAAATCCTAATTTTCATAAATTTTCTAAATCATAATCCTAAAACATGCAACATATATTATTTTATGTTATGAAAAAAATGGATTATCTGTTGATATCACAGAAAAAAAATATTTTTTGTTGATTTCATGTTATGTTTTAAATGAGAATTATCATGTGTTTCTGAATGTTCCCAACCCTTACCCTGAATGGAGAAAGCGAGTGCCCAGATGAAGATGGTGAGAAAAGTCATTGTTGCTGTGGGTTCTGTTGCCATGAAGGACAGCTCTCAGTCATCAAGTGTTAAACTCACAGGACTATAAACACTCCCAGAGCACTGAAGCATGTGCTGCCAATGCAAAGTGTCTTCTCTATGCAAATGGTCTTCCTGGGTACAGCAGGCACTTGTAGCCCAGCAGTGCTGTGGACTGGAGACTGTGGGCTGTGACAGAGAGAGAGTTCAACAGCAGCACCAGGACAGCAGCAGACGTGTCAGTCACTCTGGTTTGACATAGAGTCACAGTTCACTTCACACATTAACATCTACAGAAATTAAAATCATGACATTGCAGGGTGGTTTAGAAGACCCTGCTGCTTAAAAGGGTGAGAACTATGATTGTTTCTGCACTAAAGGTGTACAGAGACGTCATTATCTGTATCTCTATCTGTTCAACCAACAAACTTATATGTGTCTGTTTCTGTATTTGGATAGAAGACTGGAGGTGGGCGTGGTTTATACCGGAAGTCATGTTAAATTGGGCAAATGTATTTTCTAAACTAATATTCATTGGCAATGCAATTTTTGTGCCTTCAAAGCATCAAATTGATTTAATATTGGCATATAATTAATTATGAAATATATTTCCACATCCTCATACTGTACTATTCATCTCTGTCTCTCTCTCTTTTTATTTTTAACTTCATTTTAAAGAAAGATTCTGTTCTGCATTGGAACTAAAACCGATTCACAGTAAAGATATAAAGAAAAATATCCTTCAGTTGAAGGGAATCACCTTAAATTCCAGTGATGCTGGGTTTGCGTTTCATGATGTGTAATCGTTACTGCAGGTCGCTAGGGAAACGTGAATTACTACTTTGCAACAGTAATTACATAACGGTAATACATTAACTTTTTTTGCCTGTTTTATTTTATTCTTTATTTTTCCCCCCTACTGAACTGTTTGGATAGACTGCAAACCATCTGAACCCCACCACCAATGAGAAAATTAAAAGACTCTTTTAATTCATAAAGCTTCATTTTCCGAGTTCAAACTGACTGGTCAGTGTCCCCCAGCTAGTTTAGGGGGGGCTCCATCAAGTTACCCAAGGAAGCTCTGAGAGCCTACACACACAGGATAACTGAGGACAGAGATGCAACATCCTCACAGACATTGTGGGTTGCTTCCTGAAAAGGCTGCAGTGTCTTGACTGTGGCCTCCACTATGCGTCATTGGTGGTGCGAGAATGAGCCCCCTAAATCCATATGTGTCCCCATGGCAACGATTGCCCTTTTCTGCTCTAGCAGCCGCTGGAGCGTGTGGAATGTAGAATTCCACCTGGTGGACACGTCATGCACCAGGGTGTTCACAGGGAGGCCAGTCTCCTCCTGGATTTCGTGGAGTTTCACAGCGGCCTTGTTTGAGCGATGCACAAACTCTGTGATTTTCCTGCCGGTGGTGATGGCACGGCTCACTGCTTGCCGCTGTTTCAGAGCATTTGAAACGACCAAGCACAGAGAATGAGCCATGCACCTGATGTGCACAAAGCCGCTATCAGCGATGGCCTTCATCATGTTTGAGGAATTGCCCGTTACAAACAACTGACCATTGACGTCATTTTGCCGTGCTGCAATGAGGTTCTGGAGCTGATCGAGTATATTCACTGCAGTGTGATCCACACTGATCATGGCCATGTTGAGTAGGGCAGTGACACTGTCTGTGTGTCACTGCCCCAGATCCAGTGATGTCACGTCCTACCCAATGCCCTGTGAGTGACATGTAGGCATTAGTGGAAAACCTCCTCGTCCAAATGTCTGTGGCACAGTGTTTTTGAATTGAACGCAGCCATTATGGGTGACAAAGAGGAGGCTGGTTGCGGCTGTGTATTAGCCCTTGCTGGGGTAACCGAACGGAGGCTGGTTATGGCTGTGTATTAGCCCTTGCTGGGGTAACCGAACGGAGGCTGGTTATGGCTGTGTATTAGCCCTTGCTGGGGGAACTGAACGGAGGCTGGTTGCGGCTGTGTATTAGCCCTTGCTGGGGTAACTGAACGGAGGCTGGTTGCGGCTGTGTATTAGCCCTTGCTGGGGTAACCGAACGGAGGCTGGTTATGGCTGTGTATTAGCCCTTGCTGGGGTAACCGAACGGAGGCTGGTTATGGCTGTGTATTAGCCCTTGCTGGGGGAACTGAACGGAGGCTGGTTGCGGCTGTGTATTAGCCCTTGCTGGGGGAACTGAACGGAGGCTGGTTGTGGCTGTGTATTAGCCCTTGCTGGGGGAAGTGAACGGAGGCTGGTTGTGGCTGTGTATTAGCCCTTGCTGGGGGAACTGAACGGAGGCTGGCTGTGGCTGTGTATTAGCCCTTGCTGGGGGAACTTAACGGAGGCTGGTTGTGGCTGTGTATTAGCCCTTGCTGGGGGAAGTGAACGGAGGCTGGTTATGGCTGTGTATTAGCCCTTGCTGGGGGAACTGAACGGAGGCTGGTTGTGGCTGTGTATTAGCCCTTGCTGGGGGAACTTAACGGAGGCTGGTTGTGGCTGTGTATTAGCCCTTGCTGGGGGAACTGAACGGAGGCTGGTTGTGGCTGTGTATTAGCCCTTGCTGTTGGACCTGGGCAGACACGGTCACAACAGAATGTTTGAAATGCATATGGTCGTGCATTACAGATGTTGATAGGTGTTTCACATCCCTGCCTCTGCTTATTGTGACCTTGCACAATTTCCATTTGACTTCAGTTGTATCAGATGGACTGATTGTAAAGTGCTCCCAGATAGCACTGGTTGTTTTGCAATTTGTTTTTTTTTTTTTTTTGCTGGGTGTGCTGCAGAGTCCATTACTAGCTTCACAAATCACTTGTTGCTGTCACTTGAACCTGTTGCTGTCTGTTTAAATAACCATGACATACTTGGTAGGGTGTTAGTGGAAGATAAGTCAACATTCCATGAAACCTATGGCTGATACATACGGCATGTTACATCTTAAACGGATGAATATTGACTGAAATACAAGGTAAAACAATGTTTTTTTTTTTCAATATTTCGACAGGCTTTTTTCTCGCTAGCTCCCGCACATTTCGTGTCCTCCTCCTCGATGCGAGAGTTTCCCTTATATTGAAGTGTTTCATATCAATACATTATCACTCAGAGTAGAGTCAATCATTTTCTTGAGCTCAGAGGTGAATTGTGTGTTTTATTGCAGTTGTATTTGAAATGATACTCATATGTCTGGTCTGAGAGGTTGTGATGTGAAATGGCTGCATTTTACGGCACACGTGGTTTGTGCTCTCTCCACAGTTTATTTTCAAATGTCAGCACTTCTGCTCTGGTCCCAGAACAGCAGGGCCAAAAAGACAGCAGCTCTCTGAGGAACAGATTATTCTGGAGTATATTACATGTATAAATATAATAGATTTTGCTTGTCATCAATCAATCATATTTGTCAGTGATTGATTGTCAGTATGCTGGTCTCTTAGCCGAGGTTTGTGTTTGTTTTTCCCTGTCCATGTCTGCCACATGCTTTCGTTTTCAGTTTCCCTGTGTGTCAGCCCCGCCCCCTCCTCCCCCTGCTCTCTTCACCTGACACGATTCACCTGCCTGCCTGCTCACCTGTTCCCCATTTCTCCTCATTTATTGCCTACTTACACCCTGCCTCTTCCTGTATCCTTTGCCAGTTTGTGCCAGTGCTTTCCCTGTCTTGTTCCTGCCTGTTTTTAATTCACTGCCTGTTTGTTGACTTTACCTTGTTGCCTGTTGTTTTGGATTGTTTCCCTCTGGCTTCTGAATTTGACCCTGCCTGCTCCCCAACTATGATTCTGGTTTTGTGGTTTGTACTTAAGAAGTAATCACCCTTTTTGAACCTGTCCTGGTTTCATCTGCACTTGAGTCCTTGCCTGATTTGTGACACTGATATTGAAAAAAGAAACATATACATACAAACTAAACTGATATTGCCCAGTGAGTAAGGTACTGTATCAATAAGCAAAGCTGTGAGTCTAATATAGAATAAACTCAGTGCTGTATAACCTGAGGAGACACAATTCCCCTGACACAAGGCAGAAGTGATCAGAGGATTATAAAGGTAACACACTTATGATAAAGTTATATTTTATTACATTTTCTCATACATAGGGCAACTCAAGAGGGCGCTTCATCACATTTTTCTCCACTGAAAGGGCACTTTAGAGGACATTTTATCACATTTTCTCATTCATAGGGCAGCTCTATGGGGAACTTCATCATGTTTTCTCATGCATAGGGGCACCCAGAGGGCACTTCTGTGGCATTTTTTAAGCAAAAGGGCACCAGAGAGTGCAACTGCCCCCTGTGTTGAATTGAAAATAATTGTCATTCCCTCTCAAGACTCAGATATCCTGACTAAAATTCAATCTCAGTATATTTGTGTATTTGATGGGAATTAGATGTATGAGAGTTTACTGAACCACAGAAGCTCAGTGTACTGGAGCAGAACCCCTCAGTGTCCTGGGTCAGTGCCTCCCCCCTCAGCACCTGCAGTAGGTCCCAGCTGCAGCAGTGCAGTCTCTGTGCAGTCTGACTGAGGGAGGTTTTTGTACGGCTCTCTATCACTGTGTGAACACATAGCTACTGCTGATGTAGTGGAAACTCTGACAGTAGTAATCTCCTGCATCTTCAGCCTGCACTCCACTGATGGTCAGAGTGAAGTCAGTCCCAGATCCACTGCCACTGAATCGATCAGGAATCCCTGAGTAACGTGATGTTGCATCATAGATCAGGAGTTTAGGAGCTTCTCCAGGTTTCTGCTGGTACCAGGCTAAACGGTCATTGTTGTAGACAGCAGGGCTGGTTTTACAGCTCAGAGTGACAGTGTCTCCTATGAGAGCAGATTTACCAGCAGGAGTCTGAGTCATAGTCACCTTTCCTGTGCATTCTGAACAGAAAAAAACAAGACACATTCATAACCATACTTGAATAAGTATATTTTTATGCATGTAATAAAACAGTAAAATAATAATTTTTGAACAAATATATGGTATATTCTCATAATACAGATTTGATTGTTTCATAAATCTCACCCTGAATGCAGAAAGCGAGTGCCCAGATGAAGATGGTGATAAAAGTCATTGTTGCTGTGGGTTCTGTTGCCATGAAGGACAGCTCTCAGTCATCAAATGTTAAACTCACAGGACTATAAACACTCCCAGAGCACTGAAGCATGTGCTGCCAATGCAAAGTGTCTTCTCTATGCAAATTGTCCTCCTGGGTACAGCAGGCACTTGTAGCCCAGCAGTGCTGTGGACTGGAGACTGTGGGCTGTGACAGAGAGAGAGTTCAACAGCAGCACCAGGACAGCAAGGAACAAATTTCTGGGTTCTCACTGTCATGTTCAGGTTATATATTGCACATAAAAATGCACTTAAACATATGTAATTATGTTCTATGATAATTTGCATATGTCAATTCTGAATATTAATTAGTAAGACAGCAGAACAACATCCAATCAGGGATGTTTTAAGCATATGTGTCTCAATCTTTAGAATCTTCTTCATACTTTCACTCTCTTTTTCTATCTTGGCTTTTAATCATGTTACCTAAAACCCTCTGGCTAACATCAGCTCGTGTCAGTTTGATATGTGATTAACTCTCCTCTTTGTGAGAAACACAGGTCACTGCACTCCACATGAAAACATTTAACCAGCAACATGTGAACTGTGATGAAGATGGACATACAGAACCCAGTGCTCACCAAAGATTATCAGAAGCACCTGGTTTTATTACTGACACAGTAGCTTTGAAAGGGATGGGAGCAGAGCAGCTCTGTGTCCTGAGTAAAAGGACTGGATCAGGGGAAAGTCTTGATGAGCTGAGTTAAGCTGCACTGATATAAACCATTAGCAGTGAGTGAGAGGCACCATTACCTGAGTGTGGAATAAGTGAAGAGTCTTAAGACATCTCATGGCAAAAATAAGTCCACACTCTGTTTAGGGCTGTAAGGCTGTTTAATGATCATGCAGTATGACTGCAGTGTAGCTGGGTTTATTCTGCTGGAGGTGTGCTCTGGGAGGTACAGGGCTGGAGCTCTGCAGGTGGATGGGTGCTGGAGGGGCCCTGGGGGGCTGGGCAGTGCTGTGAGGCTGGTGTGGACTTTAAGGACGGTGACCCGTGGCACAGGGGGGCTGCACCCTGACTCGGGCTCGATTGATGGTGCGGGGGGGCTGAGTGGGTTACAGCAATGCTGCGTCTTTTAGACTTTTGGCAAAGAGCTTCACACCCTCATGGTGTAAATGCTGCCCATCGTAGAGGTGCCATGGGCTGATGGTGGGGTGGTGAGCCAGGTGCAGCACGTCCTCTGGCCATCTCCACATTGATGTCTCTGATCACATAGGGGGAGACGTCGGTGCGGGGCAGCAGGGTGGAGATGATCACCCGGTTATCAGGAGACTCCTGGGAGGCTCTCTCGGCTCCCCTCCTCTCTGTGCTGGCGGTGTTGTGGCGCAGGCGATGCAGCTCATTGGTCCCAGTGAGTGCTCCCCAGTGTGTCCTGTTTGAGAAGCTCCAGGGCCCGTGCTGTGTTACTGCAGCGCATAGCCTTTACTTTTTGGGCTGGGAAGAGCTTTGTGGATTCAAAAAACTTCCCATTGAGTCCATGAGAAGGACCACTTCAGCTTCTGGTGGCGTTTGTCGTTTTCTGTTGGGGGTTGTAATGCAGAGAGGGGTGTGTGTGTTTGGGGAAGGGTGTGAGTCTGAGAGAGAGGGGGTCGGCCTGTGTGCTGGGGGGGCTGTTGGACTCTGTTGATTGCGTTGTGTCAGGAGGAGTGGTTGTGTCTCTCTGGGCCAGTAGTTTGGCAGGGGGCTGTGCACAGAGTGTAGTTTGTGTCATTGGAAGGTGTGTTGTTTTGAGGGGAATGGTTTGTGTGTCAGTGTGTGTGTTTCCAGTGGTACATGAAGTACATATGAGCTCCTGAAGCTGCTCTCATAGGTGCTGTATCTCCTTGATGAAAGATCTCTCCCTGTGTTGCATGTGCTCTTTTACAGCAGCCAGCTGGGCTCTCAGGGCCTGGTTGTCCTGCCTCAGAGTGGCAGCCTCCTCTCTTAGCTCAGCAATAGCTCGGCTGTTCTCCCTGCTAACACTACTGCTTCTGTTCTACTGTGATACATGTGTTAAGGTGAAGGGCCAGATGAAAGGTGTGATTCTTCAGTTCTATGGGTCCTGTTATTTACACCATGTTGGGTTGAACATTTCATGTGCCACTTCTACAAACAACACAATGGGGTCACCTTGCTCTTGCATTCCAAAATATGTTTTTCTGATAACTAAAATTTAGAAACTAAAAATAAATAAATAAATAAATAAAATAAAAAACACCTGTTAGTTTTTCCGTTAAATTCAGCCAATTTGCTACAGAGGGCTAAAGCAGGCATTACTGCAACCGCAATATTACATGATATCATTAAATATCATTCAATGTTTTTACATGTATCACACAGTACATGTATCACACAGTATCACAGTATATTTCACATAGCGTGTCTGTGCAGCTTCGGTCCTCCTCTGATGTAATGTACGTGAAACACGAGCAACAGATGGGCTCTGTCTCCCTCCTGTGGTACGTGTATGTAATGGCAGCTTGTATGTGGTGTGATGGGGGAGAGTACTCTGGACTGCCCTGCCTGGTGAACAGTGCAACTATTTCTTGGAACACGTTATATGCAACTGCTTTATAGTCAAAATATTTATTATAAAAATGCTTTTCATTAACTGACACTCATTCATCTGGGCAGTTCAGAATTTTTAGAATGTTTTTAAAACCGCCATTTGAATTTCCCCCAGCTGTCATTAAGTGTTTTGGATATTCTGGCAATTGAATTCAGTGTCAATATATGAGTGTTATTTTTGGAGTTCAGTGAACCAATGGAACTGTTTTTAGGTTGCAGCTACACTATATCAGTATACAGAGTGTGAGAGAGTTATAACTGAACCACTGAAGCAGAACCCCTCAGTGTCCCGGGTCAGTGCCTCCCCCCTCAGCACCTGCAGTAGGTCCCAGCTGCAGCAGTGCAGTCTCTGTGCAGTCTGACTGAGGGAGGTTTTTGTACGGCTCTCTATCACTGTGTGAACACATAGCTACTGCTGATCACATGGAAACTCTGACAGTAGTAATCTCCTGCATCTTCAGCCTGGACTCCACTGATGGTCAGAGTGAAGTCGAGGCCATTTCCTCTCCCACTGCCACTGAATCTAGAGGGCACTCCAGATACTCTCTCTGATGTGAGTTTGATCAGGAGTTTGGGAGCTTCTCCAGGTTTCTGTTGGTACCAAGAGAGATAGTACTGAGCACCACTATATTGGTAAACTGCAGTACTGGCCTTACAGTCAATAGAGACTGACTGACCCGTCTGGACTGACTGGGCTGGAGACTGAGTCAGAACCACCTGCCCCCAAGACTCTGCAGAGAGAGAGAGAGATTCACTGTGTAAATAGCATTACTAAACATGACGTACACTTACAGATTTCAATCTACATTTATTACTATAAATTGCAACATTCATGTTTGATATTTTCTGTAGTGAGAGAATCATAGAGAATTTGACAAAGTATTTCTCTCACCCTGAATGGAGAAAGCAAGTGCCCAGATGAAGATGGTGATAAAAGTCATTGTTGCTGTGGGTTCTGTTGCCATGAAGGACAGCTCTCAGTCATCAAGTGTTAAACTCACAGGACTATAAACACTCCCAGAGCACTGAAGCATGTGCTGCCAATGCAAAGTGTCTTCTCTATGCAAATGGTCTTCCTGGGTACAGCAGGCACTTGTAGCCCAGCAGTGCTGTGGAGGCAGACTAGGGCTTATGGGCTGTGACACAGACAGAGCAGTTTAACACTGGTGTAACAGTGTCTGGACAGCAGGATCACAATCCAAACCAACATTTTGCCATCATATTCTTTTTCTCACATGTACCCCTGTTAAACAGCACATGCACCCCTCCACTAACTATAGACACAGCATTGGCCTTTGAGCAGGTGAAATTGCACAAAGAAACCTCAGGTTTTGCCTCATGTTAATGCTATGGGTTAAGTTAGTTATAAGTTAGTTATCCTCTATCACTACTGCACTGGCAAGTAATGCATATTGTGATTGATTCCCATTGTATTAAATTACCAGTCAGGTCTGGCTTCTGCAGCCATTGCTGTTTCTGCACTACAGTGAATGAGGCTTTTGCTGCTTTCCTACATAAACATACTAAATTAACTGGATGTGATCTGAACATTATCCTGATTGGTAATAACTCAGTTTCATTTAAACTGGGTAATTCTGAGAGGGGAATAATCGCGCTCTGATCTGATGTGTTCCTGCTCAGGAGTGCCTCTCAGTGTAGGGTGAGAGTAACACACAGTAATATAAAGAGTACGATAATGCATTTCCATTACTGCAAAGTAAGTAATACAGTCATTTAACACTTCTCTTGCAAAAACAATAATGAGTACTGTGTAAAATATTACAGGTTTTCAGTATGTGTATTTATAACATTAAATTAAACCCATGCATAAGTTTCATGGGTTTTTGAAGTACATTGGATTGTACCCCAAGAATTATTAGCCTGTACGTTTGATTCAAGAAAAGGGTCATTCATACATTTTTGCATCAGTATTACATTTTCAAATGTATATGATTATCATCTATAAGAACTACACAGAGAAATGAAAGATAAGTCCCATAAAATTTGATGTCCCTTTATCAACTTTTGTTGGTTTTGTAAAAATGCAAGTTATAAGATATGAGATAAGATGTAAGTGATATTTCATCTTAAAATGATATAATGTATGCAAATAAGCAATGAAAATACATTTCAACATTATGTCACTTCCTTCCATATTAGTTCCCAAGAGAATTTCACATTTTTATTCATGCGTATTACATTTGTCTAAATAGTCCACATGAACACATTTATTTTAAAACAACTTAAATAACACATCCTTTTTTTTTTTTCTTCAGAATTTGCCTCACTTGGCCTAGACATTAAATCATATACAAATACTGTACCATCATAAAGACCACTGTGCTGGAATGTGCTTCAACATCAGAGCATAAGTTAGACTGTTATTGGTGCTCTTATAAAACTCTTGCTTGTTCAGCACTGTAAACTCTTACTGTTTTTATTCTTTTAAATTTAGAACATAGAATTGGACGGAATTCACAACATTCTGTTTCCCAGCAACAGTCGTAAGTTCAAGTGGTTTAGAATTTTCAGTATTTCAGCCTCTATGATGTCACAATAGGAATGTTCTTAAAGTACAAACAGCTATCAATTTATATGTCATTTGGACTTGTCATCGATTGCAACTATATCATACCAAACATGATATTGGTATTGTGAAAATCTGCATGCTGAAATAATATTTTATCATCACGGGTTGAGTATTATTTGTTGAATTATTTCAGAATTTATCAACAAAATTTTCATCTATATGATTACAGTATTTATTTCATAAATGTTTTTGTTTGTTTAAATATGAATAAAATGGCTTTCCATAACTATGATGTCACAATGGGAAGGAAGTTCAAATGTAGAACACTGACAACTGATGCAGAATTGAACATGAAGGACTGACAGAAATTATTATGAATGACCACGTACTTCCTATCTGCTGGGACTGGTTTTTTCCTAAATTTGTGAATCAACATTGAACATTCATTTAGCTCTGAGGGACTTTGGGACAGAATGTACTGAATTATATCATCAAGCTTGACATCTCTGGCCTGTAAAACTGGTCAGTAAAATCAGTGCATATTAAAAGCAGCTGAGTGAGATTAGGACTGTGGTGAAAAAATTACTATATTCTCAGAGAAGTCCTCAAAGGTTGGAAGTTTGCAAATTAAATAATGGAATTTATTCTTTTAATACAGCCAGTTCTGCACTATGTACGCTTTGCTTGTAGCTCAGCTAAAACACTGCATTATCCTGGGTATTGTTGTGACAGAGCTAAGGGGTACCTTTACATAAAAACCAAAAATGCTTGTTTTGCCTTGTCGTTAGGTAAGTCAATAATGGTTTTGTTAGTTTGCAAACAAGTAATTTAAATGACTTTCATTCACATGATGATGTTGCAGAGTGTTGTGTCTGGTACAAAGAGAGGACAGTACAGTCATTTGAGAAGTTGGCGAAGTTGTGCTTTCTCCTGTCTTATATTTGCTTGCCATATAATTTGCACAAAGCTGAGGAAAACACATGAGGAAAACATAAACACCAGCACATACACAGTGAAATACGGAAGTAAAAACAATAACAACAAAAACAAAACCGGCTAAGAAACCAGCTGACATAACATTGATTACAGTAACAGTGATAATAAGAATGAATGTGGAATAAGCAGATAATGTGTAACAGAACAGGGCAGTGGCACAGGGAGGGTGGGATCTCCTCCTCTCTGTATCAGACCCATGATGATCTGTGTCTGATCCAGCCACCTCACTACCCAGCATTCCCTTCACCTTACATAAACCTGCTAAACCCTACAGATACTAACTGAACTCAAACCAAGGTTCATTTCTCCAAATCAATGATCATATGTCAGTCATAATATTGACTCTGTTTTCTCTACATGCATTTGGAATGGGAAACATCCCTGTATATATGTGAGGTTTTTCTATTCAGACCCAGGAGTTAGCTTTACCTATCTTCCAGCATTACTACTGGTCTGCAAACGTTCACTGCATTTTATTGTGTAAAAGCTTTCCCTCACAGCACACAGGACCTTCATGGGTGACTATGGAGGCCAGATCATTCTGCTCACCCCGCCTGTCTGGGCTTATATGTGGCTCATTGGCCCTCACCAATCCCTAAAGCTGTAAGAATCCTGTGGTGAAGCAGTCACTCACAATATGGGTGCAGTTCAGGATGCACTTTGGGCTTCAGTGCTCCTCTCTGCTCTACTCTACTGCTGAAAAGCATTGCTTTGCTTCCCTTTTCCATTGGTCTGCATTCAGAAAGGGATTTAAACTATTTGAAAAGATTGTTTGAGAAAATTCATTGATAATTTATTTTTCTGTTTTTATTATCTTGTAAGAGTAATATCTCAAGCTCCTGTGTCTTCAGGTTCTTTCAGAAGCCCCTGAAAGTGCTGCCCAGAGATGAAGGTAATAAGTAGGCAGCATGACAATGTCTCACTGCACCTCAGCACCCCCTTGTGGCCAGTTGAGTTTCCTACAGTCTGCTTGTTGAAGCTGCACATGCAGAGTCCTCCTCTGACTCAGTATCTGTGTGAGCACAACTGGGGGACTGCAGAGTGAAAAGAAGCAGCAGCTGACATCACATGTTTCAGAGGAGCACTCATGCTTTTCTGTGCTCTCTGGAGTTAAGAGAGAAGGTAACAGTGATTATCTGGGCTTACTGATGTAACTGGGCATGACAGGCTTGGGAAAAGTGGGGGAACATTGCTTCACTGTATTAGATTGTTGAGTGTGAGAAAGCTATTATTGAACAACAGAAGCTCAGTGTGCTGGAGCAGAACCCCTCAGTGTCCCGGGTCAGTGCCTCCCCCCTCAGCACCTGCAGTAGGTCCCAGCTGCAGCAGTGCAGTCTCTGTGCAGTCTGACTGAGGGAGGTTTTTGTACAGCTCTCTATCACTGTGTGAACACCCAGCTACTGCTGATGTAGTGTTGACTCTGACAGTAGTAATCTCCTGCATCTTCAGCCTGGACTCCACTGATGGTCAGAGTGAAGTCAGTCCCAGATCCACTGCCACTGAATCGATCAGGAATCCCAGAGATACGCTGATTTACAAGCTTTATCAGGAGTTTAGGAGCTTCTCCAGATTTCTGCTGGTACCAGTGTAAATAGTTGTTGTTGTACACAGCAGGGCTGGTTTTGCAGCTCAGGGTGACAGTGTCTCCTATGAGAGCTGATTTACCAGCAGGAGTCTGAGTCACAGTCACCTGTCCTGTGGATTCTGAAGAGAAGAATAAAAAATAAATATTAAAATTTTCTATGAGCACATTAGAATGTCACACCATTGCCCTGACAGTTATTTCATATGGTTAATTTCAGCCATATACTTCCTTTTGATTAAAATCAAAAATATCATATCTATTTAAATATTTGTTTTAATGAATCTCACCCTGAATGCAGAAAGCGAGTGCCCAGATGAAGATGGTGATAAAAGTCATTGTTGCTGTGGGTTCTGTTGCCATGAAGGACAGCTCTCAGTCATCAAGTGTTAAACTCACGGGACTATAAACACTCCCAGAGCACTGAAGCATGTGCTGCCAATGCAAAGTGTCTTCTCTATGCAAATGGTCTTCCTGGGTACAGCAGGCACTTGTAGCCCAGCAGTGCTGTGGAGGCAGACTAGGGCTTATGGGTTGTCACACAGACAGAGCAGTTTAACGTTTCCAGAGACAGACCAGGGTCAAAGTCCCAGTGCTCCATCAATGGTTCAGAACATACACATGACTCTGTGCTGCCAAATGTTGCTTTTCCCACTCAAAGTTTTCCAGAAACCATCTTTTTCATTAATTACAGGAGTTTTTAAATTACATCTTTAAACCTCTTACTCAAAACCTTCAAACTAACAAACATGGCCACCTCTTCCCATTGAACCACCAGTGGGTCATCCAGACAGACGGCGGTTCCACATGTTTGTGTTTCCATTAAAGAGTTCCAGATTCTGTCTAACAGAGTTAAAGCTTTGAATGTCAGAGAATGAAAACTATATCTATTTGAATGAAGATGTGTGCACATATCCCTTTCATCTCTCTTATCACTGACATATGAAATAAAGGGCAGTGCCATGTTGCTCTGTCTATTTAAGATTTTTTTGATCAGTTTTGATCATATTGTTAATCTGTCCCAGTTTGTAACACCAGTAATATTTTCAGGGCCATCTCATTGGTGCAGACCAGCTCTGATTAGTACTGGCCAAGTCAGGATTTGATATCAAACTGTCGCTTCCACTTTGCTATTGCCGTGTCATGAAATTTGGGGCAATCGTGGTGGTCTGTCTCCCCCCGGTGGAACCTATATGTAATGGCAGCTTGCGTGTGTTGAATCGAACAACTGTAGACTGAGTGGCTTCAGAAAGATGTATCCTGCATATAAATGCCTTTAGGTTTTCCATATAACCACTCATTCATCCGTGGGACTTTGCATGTACAGGCAACACTCATTGTATTAGATGAGAGATTATGTGAGAGTTATTATTGACCCACTGAAGCTCAGTGTGCTGGAGCAGAACCCCTCAGTGTCCCGGGTCAGTGCCTCCCCAGTGCCTAATATGTGGTCCAGGACTTGTGCTTCTTTGAAAGTTGGCCCTCTAATGCCGGTGCTTCTGCATTGGTTCCAATGAGTAGCTTATTTAGCTTTGCGGAACCAGGTGTTTGGCAGCTTGTTCCAAGTGATGCCTTAAATTAAGCACTGAAAAGTCCAACAATGCAGCACAGAAACTGGGCATGAACTGAGCTCTCATACAAAATATTTTTTCACTCCTTTGATGGGTTTGAACGGGCTGAGGGATCGGCAGCGGATGGGTGTTTCTCCTCATGCTGTTTGACCCCCACACCCGCACCAGCTGCAAAACAAGGCATCTGCCCGTTTTCTGATTTCATCCCCATGTCTTGTGTTCTCCGCTCAGTTATTACAGGGTAGATACATACAGATATGCAGAGGGGCTCTGTCTCCATCTAGTGATCAGTACATGTAATGGCAGCTTGTCAGTGTGTAGAAGGGAAGACCTCTGGACTGTCCTGGACAGAGGGTTCACTGTTACTCTTTCCACAGATATGTTATGTACAACTACAATACACTCAAAATATTATATTATAATACAAAATGGCATTTCACTGATTGATCAGTTATATTTGAATTGTATTCATTGTCATTTGAATTTGAAATAACTGCCATTCCCTCTCAAGGTTTGGATATCCTGACTTTAAATTCAGTCTCAGCATATTTATGTATGAGATGTATTAGAGTTTATTAAACCACTGAAGCTCAGTGTGCTGGAGCAGAACCCCTCAGTGTCCCGGGTCAGTGCCTCCCCCCTCAGCACCTGCAGTAGGTCCCAGCTGCAGCAGTGCAGTCTCTGTGCAGTCTGACTGAGGGAGGTTTTTGTATGCCTCTCTATCACTGTGTGAACACAGGGCCACTGTGGTAACTTTGACAGTAGTAATCTCCTGCATCTTCAGCCTGGACTCCACTGATGGTCAGAGTGAAGTCGAGGCCATTTCCTCTCCCACTGCCACTGAATCTAGAGGGCACTCCAGATACTCTCTCTGATGTGAGTTTGATCAGGAGTTTGGGAGCTTCTCCAGGTTTCTGCTGGTACCAGTTGAGATAGTACTGAGCACCACTATATTGGACAACTGCAGCACTGGCCTTACAGTCAATAGAGACTGACTGACCCGTCTGGACTGACTGGGCTGGAGACTGAGTCAGAACCACCTGCCCCCAAGACTCTGCAGAGAGAGAGAGATTCACTTTGTAAATAGCATTACTAAACACAATGTACACTTACAGATTTGAGCCTACATTTATTACGATAAATTGCAACATTCATGTTTGATATTTTCTGTAGAGAATCATTTGAATTTGACAAAGTATTTCTCTCACCCTGAATACAGAAGGCGAGTGCCCAGATGAAGGTGGTGATAAAAGTCATTGTTGCTGTGGGTTCTGTTGCCATGAAGGGCAGCTCTCAGTCATCAAGTGTTAAACTCACAGGACTATAAACACTCCCAGAGCACTGAGGCATGTGCTGCCAATGCAAAGTGTCTTCTCTATGCAAATGGTCTTCCTGGGTACAGCAGACACTTGTAGCCCAGTAGTGCTGTGGAGGCAGACTAGGGCTTATGGGCTGTGACACAGACAGAGCAGTTTAACACTGGTGTAACAGTGTCTGGACAGCAGGATCACAATCCAAACTAACATCATTCACATTTTGCCATCATATTCTTTTTCTCACATGTACCCCTGTTAAACAGCACATACACCCCTCCTCTGACTCATCTCTATAGATGCAGCATTGGCCTTTGAGCAGATGAAATTGCAAGAAGAAACCTCGGGTTTTGCCTCATGTTAATGCTATGGGTTAAGTTAGTTATCCTCTATCACTACTGCACTGACAAGTTATGCATATTGTGATTGATTCCCATTGTATTAAATTACCAGTCAGGTCTGGCTTCTGCAGCCATTGCTGTTTCTGCACTACAGTGAATGAGGCTTTTGCTGCTTTCCTACATAAACATGCTAAATTAACTGGATGTGATCTGAACATTATCCTGATTGGTAATAACTCAGTTTCATTTAAACTGGGTAATTCTGAGAGGGGAATAATCGAGCTCTGATCTGATGTGTTCCTGCTCAGGAGTGCCTCTCAGTGTAGGGTGAGAGTAACACACAGTAACATAAAGAGTAATAGAAAGTGTCTCCATTACTTCAAAGCAATTCAGTATTATAACACTTTTAGCAATAATGAGTAATGTGTAATATATGAGAGTTTTGAGTAACACTGCAAACTCCATCTATTTATAACATTAAATGAAGGGCAGCAATGTTGTTCTCTCTTTTCTAGGTTTCTTTTTATCAAGGTTTATTTTATGTTTAGTTTGCCCCAATTTGGAAAGTTAAGTCATATTTGAATGTATATTTGTGATTATAATATCTGTCGGTCTACTCTGGTCAGATCAGGATTTGATGCTGAACTGTAGCTTCCACTCTGTTACTACGGTGTTATTACATCAGGTGCAATAGTGGTGCTCTGTCTCCCTCCTGTGGTCACTGTATGTAAAGGCAGCTTGTGTGACAGTTTGAATGGAGCTGCTGTAGACTGAGGGGCTTCACAGACAGATATACTCCATATACATCAGTGGTGGTTTGTTAAACTTGGAGAGGACTGCTGAGAGAAGGAGCATGAAGCAGCAGAGCATCAAAGACAAACAAGGTTCACGAAGCAGCAATTAAGTCCCATAAAATTTGATGTCCCTTTATCATCTTTTGTTGATTTTGTAAAAATGCATAAGACATGACTTATAAGACATAATATTTCATAAATTGATTTTTATGTAAATAAGCAATGAAAATACATTTTAACATGTTACTTCATTCTATATGAGTTACCAAGAGCCTAAATGACATTCTCTATTTTTTTTGTTAAACAGCCTAAATGACACATCCATATATATATATATATATATATTTTTTTGCTCTTATAAAAATCTTGCTTGTTCAGCACTGTAAACGCTTACTGTTATTTAAAACATTGTATTCTTTTAAATTTACAACATAGAATTGGACAGAATTCACATCAGATCTGTTTCCCAGCAACAGTAATATGTTGAAGTGGTTTAGAATTTTTAGTATTTCAGCTTCTGTGATGTCACAATAGGAATGTTCTTAAAATGCAAACAACTATTAATTAATATGTCATTTGGATTTGTCATTGATTGAAACTATATCATTCCAAAATTTACCAGTCACTCAGAATAGTCGAGGACAATATTGTGTTCCACTATTTTCTTGGAGAGTTACATCCTTCAGACTTGTAAGTAGATACCTCAAGCTTTTCCTGAAATGCAGTGTCTCTTTGTTGTTACTTCAAAATTAATTGATCAGTTCTGTGCCTGAATCTAACAGTTTGGCTAAAGAAATTGAGGGGTTTTAATGTTTTACAGCTCAATGTTTTATTGCTCATGAGCAAGCCAGCTATGTATGGTAACTCAAGTAAGGGTGTCATATCATATATGAGAATGGTCAATGTTGGTGCAAACTTATTTTGCCTTAAGGTGCAAGTATTTCCACTCTGAATTAATTTCACTTCACAAGTAATTGTGAAAAAAGTGGCATTATGAAATAAAAGTTTCATTGTTAATTAAAACAGATTGCTCGAAAAAAGTCATTTGGAAATAAAATGTATTAGTATGAAATAAAGATCAAATATTTCATTACTACATCATTATTGAGTAAAATTTAAACATGATAATGAAAATAGATTCGACCTAAACAGTGAATTGGCAGATTAGACAGTGACCGACAATCAGGTACACAAATCATCAAACTCAATGATGTGCTCCAAATTCTTCACGGACATGCTGAACTACCCACGGACTCACGGACACTTCTCTCCACAGTACTTGAACGCCAGGAAAGATGTAACAGCAAATACATTTATTATGGCTTATAAACTGGCATACGCAGCACACTCCTGCAGTGCCCAGCCTCTACAGAACACATTCCTGTCTGTATTAATATTGCAGGTGTACCGTTATTGAACTCTAGTGGAGCTCAGTTCTGGCCCATGTTGGCAAAGACTGATAGATTTGAGCCTTTCGTCGTCGGTCTTTTCGGTGGCATGACAAAAGCAGAAGCACTGGAAGACGATGCCCAAGACTTAGTGGTAGATATTAGGAGGCTGGAGGAAAAACACAATGGAGGACTCATACAGGCGCATTTAAAAGACTCTATATGTGATGCTCCTAAAAACATCATCTACCACACTGGATACTACAGCTGTGAAAGGTGTGAAGAGGAAGGTGAATGGTTGGGAGAAGTAGTGTTCAACAGCAGGGATACATTCCCATGAGGGACAGATGAAAAGTTCAGCCAGATGGACTACAGAGTGAAACATCAGCATGGGGAGCCACCACTGATCAGAGCAGGCATCCCATGAGTCAGCTCATTTCCCCTGATTATACACACCTTGTCTGCCTTGGAGTAGTGAGGCACATCCTTGTGTTACTTGTGTCAGATCTCCAACCCTCACAGGCTCCCTCCTAGACAGAGAGCTGAACTCTCCAATGGACACCTTGGATTGAGGAATGCAATGCCCAGTGAGGTAGCAAGGAGGCCCAGATCACATGGACAGATGGAAAGCAGTTTCGGACACTTTCTGCTATGCACTTGACCAGTGGTGCACCATGGGATTGTGGACCCAGAATTGTACCACCACTTCCTCTGGCTAACAGTTGGAATGTCGATCCTTCTCTCTGCAGATCGTGATTGGAGAAACCAATTTCTGCCATTGCAGCTGAGATCCTCAATCATTTCGTGGTCAACAGCACCGAGGTCTATGGAGACAAATTCACTGTCTACAATGTGCGCGCTTTAAAACACCTCCATGAAGATGTTGCACATTTTCATTGTTCGTTGAATGACAGTCAAAACTCCTGAGCATTGCTTTTGTTGGCAGTGTCCAGAGCATGGCTAATAAACAGTTACTACAAAGCCAGAACTTGACAAGGAAAGCTGTTTGTCTACCACATAGTGGAGGATTTTCCATCTTTCCCTCACATGAAATAGAGTGAATCACAGAATTATTCTTTTTTTTAATTATTAATATTTGATTTTTTTAGTAAGACAGTGATAGAGAAGGTAGTGGGCTTTTTTAAATCTGCCCTTTTGTATTTGTTTCAGACAATGGTTTTTGCAAGTGCTGTTTGGGTCAAGCATGACAAACATTTCAAGGCATCATCCCAAAAATCTGGATCCAGGAAGGTGAAAATGTTGTGTGATGGCCAAAGACCCAGGTGCAGTCAGCCTGTAAAAAAAAAACAATGGACCCAGCGAAGGACTGGCTCACTTTCCAGCTGTTGAAGATAAAAATGATGTCAGCTATGATGGCTGTCTTAATGTGTTTGTTTTTTTATGTTTGGTAAAAGACAAGTGAGTGGGAATACATTCCTTGAACTAACTAGAAATCAGTTTTTGTAAGATTTTTGAAGATAACCAGTTTATCACAAAATATTGTGCAGAATGATGTATGAATATCCTTTTGACTGTTTTCCATCTAGATATGAATACAGGTCTGCAGGCATTTCCAAAGCCTCCTGACATCCTGAAGAACAAAGCCCCTGCTGCCATCGTTCAAACCACTCCTGAAGGTAAGTAGAGTGGGCTGCCTTAACAGACCAGTGTTCAGCAGAAATAGAGCGTTGTTGTTGGTATGATTGACAGATCATTGCATATTGTAGTGTAAATACTCACACTGCATATGTAATTAAGTTCTCTATTTGCCAGGATACTACACTATGCAAGTTAAAGTTTTAATAATTAGTAACCCCCTCACTGGCTGATTACATTTTAGAAGCTTCCTATAATTCTGCTTACAAGGTTTGCATAGTGCAAAGCTTGAATACAAATCAAGTCATCTGAATTGGTGTCAAAGGTAAGTTTCATACATTGTGTTAAAATTTGATTTCAGAATCATCCCCGGATCATAATGACCAGCTGGCCTGAAGTAGACGGCCGCCAGATTCATCCTCAGAGGATGCTGAATGTGAAACTCCTGGTAGACATTGTTAGATACGTTGTGTAGCAATCATTACACTATTGCACTATTGTGATGGGATAAGCCGTGGAGGTTAAATAAACAATATCACACGAGAGGGAGCATTGTTATACTGAATATCAGCATGACTGTGATGTGGTCGTAGATGCCGAAGATAATCACAGCTGTGCTGATAAACGCAAGGAAACATAAGTGCCGTGTTGGTGTTACAGGGCACTCCAGCTATATAAGGGAGTGCTCCAACTCTTCCAGTCACCGATCATGCCATGGAAGCGATAGAAGATGCTCCGCTTCTCGTTCTCAATCGCCCTTGGGTTCATATCCTGGAAGTTCATCTTCTACACGTGGTAAGATAATCAGCTTTTCAGAAAACATTGTCGGCGACCATTTTTCGGGGGGTGGACAATTTCAAGTAGTACCTGACTGAATACAAAATGTAAAAACAATTAAAAGTAGCCCAGTTGCTTAGTTATCAGTTGCTGTCTTACAAATGCAGTTTTAAGTGTGCAGCGAAAATTTATTTCTCTTGATATAAATTGTTTCGGAAACACCAAGGGATCCAACTGGCCACAACATGGATGTATTTCCAATGCCCATTTCCAGTAAGTAATTACCTTGTCTTGTGTACTAATATATTTGTACTATTATAGATATGCATAGAGCCCACTGTTGGTGTATTTATCTGCATATGTTGAGACAGCAGAATAAAGCAGGTGCAGAGCACAAATCAGACTCCACTCAGCTTCTCCTCACTCAGTGCACGGTCTGAGCTCATAGCTTCATATGCACAGAGGAATGGTATCAATATGAATGTCATCTTCAGACAGAGATCACTTACCTTTTTCCCCCATTCATGCGGACTGTTCTGGACAAACTGCTTTGCCGATGCTGAATGTGTTCACAGTGACAGGCATGATGAGTGTGAGAATGATTAAGATGCAGGCCTTTGTAATGTGTGTATGATGCAGAGTCATAAAGTAATATATGAAAAGAAATGCATTGTGTGGACTTGAGGGGGAAATTATTTCCATATAATGGAATTAATATTCTTGTGAAATGTTTCCATAACATTTTAGTACTCCGGAAGTGTGTACTTAAGAAGCTGGTGGGGATATGCAGGAGGTCAAGTACATTGTGAGAGCAGAACCCAGTGATTCAAGCCATTATGTCAGAAGAATGGAGAAGATGGAGGAAGTGGATAACTTAGAGGAGGAGCTTTAAAATAATGAAGAGAGACATGTTCTGGTAAAATATAATTTATTTACCAGTTTGGTTTTTCCGTTCTTTCAAAAATAAGCTTAGCATAAGGGACACTTAGCATCACTTAGGTACAGTATGTAGGAATTGGCAGTGGATGTGGCAGCAAAACGTGCCATCTGCCCATTTTCACTACTTAGTTTATCTCCTTGTCCAGGACTTGTGCTTCTGTGAAAGTCGGCACTCTGCCGGTGCGTCTGCATCGCTTCCAATGAGCAGTTTATTTAGCTTTGCAGAACCAGGTGTTTGGCAGCTTGATCTAAGCGATGCCTTAAATTAAGCACTGAAAAGCCCAACAATGCAGCACAGACACTGGGCATGAACTGTGCACTCATACAAAAATATTTTTTCACACCTTTGATGGGTGTTTCTTCCCATGCTGTTGGACCCCCCCACACAACAGCCAGAAACGCCCGCTTTCTCCACTGAGTTTACCTCCCTGTCCCTGCCGCGAAGCTCAACAAGAGAACTCAGTGCTGAGACACAAACTCCAAACGACTGTTCAGGAGCTGGAGTTGAATGGCTTTGGTGAGGAAGGCCTTTTCAGCTGGTCTGGGGGAACGACGGTCAGTACATGATTGAGGGGTCATTTGTGATGGCCCACAGCCTTGCCAAATACTTACCAGGAAGGAGAGAAAATTCTGCCGTCCCTGGGTGGGCTCGAACCGCCAACCTTTCGGTTAACAGCCGAACGCGCTGGCCGATTGCGCCACAGAGACTGCACTGCTCCCCTATCTCTGGCTGTGCCCTATATTTTTCTCCTAGTTTTGTGGGGGCTGCACATTCCAAGAGCATGAAACCCTCAGTGTGGAGCGATTCCAGCAGGGGCTGAGGAGGTTTGCCTGGCTAGCTCAGTCAATAGTGCCTAAGACACTTCACCTGTGGATCAGGGGTTCAAGCCCTACAATGTGTGATGATTTTTCTGCAGTGAATTTGTGTTTCCTCCTGTTTTGAAGCAAACTTGAATCAAGCAAACTTAAAATGACAAGTTTTGGCTGGTTGTGAACGGTGCTCTCACGAGATGCCTGTGTCTGCAGAATGTTCCTTGATCCCAGCAGAATAACCATGGAGCTTTTGATCCTGGCGTTCACTGTAATTCTCATCTGACTGACCATCCGCCTCTCCCTGAGGAGGACTTTCTTTCATGAGGTGCAGACGAGGTGGAGGAGCGTAATCAGCTGGAGAGACAAAGGGAAGAAGACAGAGAGGGTAAATAAGAGCAGGGGTTTAAGACCAGCCAATGAAAGGAGTCAGCCACCCATCCCTGTTACAGAACCCCGCCCCCTCCCTGCAGATCCCAGGAGGCAGAGTACAGGATCAAACAGAAAGAAGAGCGAAACAGGTGTGTCCCTCTAAGTAGTAAAAACATGATATTAAATATCACTGAAAACGGCATTTTCACATTTATTGAAGCTCACTATTCTAACTACTATCCATGACAGAGCTGGGTGAAGGGAGTTATATCAGTGTCTGTATTTCATACCCAGTGATTATGCACATAGATCAGAGCAGATCAAGATGTTATGAATGAAAATTATAATGTACTGCTTTTATGTACATTTAACTTTAAATATATGGGCATGCTGTTCAAATGAGTAGACCATGTTAGATTGACAAACTGTTCATTTCTCCAAGAGTTTTATCACTCAGAGTTGAAAGACTCTCAGACACTTCTCACCTTACACTGCTAACATTTACCTTGAGTCTGATTTATGTAGGTCTAGCTCTGAGTTAGAGCTCTAGTTCACCCAGTCTGCTTGGCTCCACTTAATGAGCAGCCAGCCTCTGACTGTTCACCTCGTTCTCAGGCTCTTGCTGAGTCTGTTGAATTGTCTCCACACAGCAGTTCCTCTGCTTATGCCTCTGCTGGAGGAGATGATGTGGGGACAGAGGCTGAGAGTCTACCAAGGCTCTGTGCTCACGTGGCTCCTGGCCATCACCATGGAATCAAGGATGCCTCTACCTGCCAGCACACATGAGTCTCTCTCCTCTGTCTTAGGATGTCCTGATCAGCACCAGCTCCAAATATATGCATTTGGTTACGCAGTAAGAGAGCGCCCACGCTACAGCGCTCACTATCAAATCATGCATATGATGTGAATAGTTGCAGATTACCATGAGCAAAGGGTATGTGTTATTCCATATGGTTATCTGTTTAAAGACTGTTGGTGCTGACCTCATCAAATGAGGACCATTTGATGCTAAGATTACAACATTCTGTTGTAGGATTCAGAGCAAACCAATATGTATTTAATAATATCAGTCTGGGCCACATACTGATAAATAACTAGACAGGATAGCAACGATTTTGCACTGTACTTAGACTTGATGATTTTCCACACCACAAGGGGGAGCCATCCTACTGTGATATAAGAGGGGTTATATGGTCTCTATTTGAGAAGAACCACAGAGACACCATAATAATGATTATGAAACACCTCTGTAGAACACACATCAGTCCAATAGAGGGGCCGATAGTGCCTCACTTTCACACTGTATTCAACACAAGGGACTGAGGTGGCACCCAAGTGACCGTAGTATTGTTGAGGATAATACAGTAACAGCTGTAAGGGTGAGGAAGAGTCAGCTCAGGTGTGAAGCTGTTGATGGAAACAGCACCGCTGTCCAATCCAGTTCAACACTACAGATCCTGACTAGTTCAGTTTCTCCGACAGATTTAAGCTGTTTCTAAATTATTCCTTAATTCATGTCCATTCTTTCTGTCATTGAAAATGTAAAAGAAGTTTACTCTTATGGAAACATACCCAAAAAATCACATTCGATATTATGGTATTAATTGTGATTGGGAGTAATTGTGCTAAGTTCATGTTTAAGCTTTTATTGAGAGTGAATGCAGAAAACTGCTTCATGAATGTAATCCAGTTGCTCATTTTCTGTGCTGTGTTTGACTTATTTTTAAAAAAGGTGTTTCATATAACCCTAATTATCCATCCACTGGGCTTTGATACTGTTGGGTGTACAGACATGAAAATGCTCAAACATTGTATTAGGTGTGAGAGCATTTCTAAGTTATAACTGAACCACTGAAGCTCAGTGTGCTGAAGCAGAACCCCTCAGTGTCCCGGGTCAGTGCCTCCCCCCTCAGCACCTGCAGTAGGTCCCAGCTGCAGCAGTGCAGTCTCTGTGCAGTCTGACTGAGGGAGGTTTTTGTACGGCTCTCTATCACTGTGTGAACACTTCGTTACTGCTGATCTCATGGTAACTCTGACAGTAGTAATCTCCTGCATCTTCAGCCTGGACTCCACTGATGGTCAGAGTGAAGTCAGTCCCAGATCCACTGCCACTGAATCGATCAGGAATCCCTGAGTTACGGTATGTTGCAGCATAGATGAGGAGTTTAGGAGCTTCTCCAGGTTTCTGCTGGTACCAGGCTAGGCAGTGCTTACCACTATAGACATACACAGCAGGGCTGGTTCTACAGCTCAGGGTGACAGTGTCTCCTATGAGAGCAGATTTACCAGCAGGAGTCTGAGTCACAGTCACTTGTCCTGTGGATTCTGAAAGGAGGAATAAAAAAATAAATATTTATGTTATCCATTGGTACATTAGGATGTTACACCGCTGCCCAAACAGTTATTTTGTACAGTTGTTTCATAAATTTACTTTGTTTTATACTTCCACTCAATTAAAATTGAAAACATCATATCTATTTGCATATTTTCCATGAATCTCACACTGAATGCAGAAAGCGAGTGCCCAGATGAAGATGGTGATAAAAGTCATTGTTGCTGTGGGTTCTGTTGCCATGAAGGACAGCTCTCAGTCATCAAGTGTTAAACTCACAGGACTATAAACACTCCCAGAGCACTGAAGCATGTGCTGCCAATGCAAAGTGTCTTCTCTATGCAAATGGTCTTCCTGGGTACAGCAGGCACTTGTTGCCCAGCAGTGCTGTGGACTGGAGACTGTGGGCTGTGACAGAGAGAGAGTTCAACAGCAGCACCAGGACAGCAGCAGAGGTGTCAGTCACTCTGGTTTGACATAGAGTCACAGTTCACTTCACACATTAACATTTACAGAAATTACAATCATGACATTGCAGGGTGGTTTAGAAGACCCTGCTGCTTAAAAGGGAGAGCACTATGACTGCATCTGCACTGGCTGTATAAGTGAGGTGCAGATTCACTTCTGAGCTCATTTTTGGGGCTCATTGTTGGCTTTTCATAAGTATCCTGTTAAACATCTGTCTGTCTCCATGGATGAGATTTAAATTATTTAATGTGTCAAAACAAACAGTGCCAAAATCAGGACAGTGTATTTTCATCAAGGAACAGCTGAATCCTGAAAGAGGAAAGATCTGTTCCTCGATTAGAACACACTGTCCTGATTTTTTTCATTTTGACACATTACTGTAAAACTTTGTCATGTTGGTGATTAAAGCACCTGCAATTCTGTCACCAAGTGTTTGAACTCTTTCAAAATCTGATAGATGTCACGTGTTGCTTTAGAAACTCACATGTTAAAGTTTTGATTTAACAATGTATTTTACACAAGAAAGTACTCACAATTAATATTGACTTTTAATTAAACATACAGTGCTGTGAAAAATGTTTGCCCCCTTTATGATTTCATCTTTTATTTTATATTTCTCCTGTTGAGTGATTTTAGATAATCTAATAAAACATAATATTAGACAAGGGAAACCCACAGAAACATAAGCAGAGATGAGATGAGATTTTTTGTTTCTCTTGGAGAGCAGTGGTTTCCACCTTGCCACTCTTCCCTGAGGCCCAATTTTGCCCAATGTCTTTCATACCATAGAGTCATGGACACTGATCTTAGCTGATGCTAGAGAGGCCTACAGTTCTTTTGAAGCTTTTCTGGGGGCTTTAGATACTTCCTGGATAAGGTGCCTCCGTGCCCTGGCAGAAATTGTGGCAGGTTGAGCAATCCTGGGAAGTTTCACCACTGTTCCAAGTCTTCTCCATTTGGAGATAATGGCGCACACTGTGGTTCACTGGAGTCAAGAGCCATAGAAATGACTCTGTAAGCTTTTCCAGACTGGTTTGGCTCCACAGATTTTATCCTCAGTTGTTCTGGGAGCTCCTTTGATTATGGCATTGTGTGCCTGTAGAAAATTTGAGGTGAATATTTCTTTCTGATGGTTAGGTTCAGTATATATCCTTTCTAAACTCAACAAGGTTGGTTGCAATCAAGACTGGCTGTGTCCAGTCACCTTAATCTAATTTTCAGTGACAAATATGTTAATTTATTTATTTAAAAACAATTACTTTTTCACAGGGCCAACATGGGTAATTGGTGACTTTCTCGATTGAATTAATGAAGTAAGGATGTAAAAGCTATGTTTTATGTTTGTTTGGGTTTCTCTTGTCTAATAATATATTTTATTTGATTATCTGAAACCATTCAGTGATAGAAATATGCAAAAAAAGAGGAATGGGGGCAAAAAGTTTTTCACAGCACTGTACGTGTTGATCCATTTTAATTGTGATTTAATTTCTACAAAATACTTTCTTTCTTTTTTATGATCCCATTATTTTTTGTGATTCACGTATGTTTAGGTATGTTACTACACAGCAGTATGTAATGATTGGTTGCCATCAGTGATCATAGGATAGCTCCTCCCATTTTGGGTTTCATGAAGCCTCAGTCTTCCATCTCTGAGCTGAGGAGGGCTAAAAAAGTAACAAAAGCACCCATGGGCCTCTAGGTCTCTCCCCCTGTAAAACTCTCTTCATACCCTCACCTCTCTGGGTAACCTTGTGGCTGTCCATGGTCCTGAATGCTTCCAGGGCTGTGGGCAGCAGCAGGAAGCTCTGACTGTAGCCAAAGAGGAGTAGCCTTCTCTGCACCTCCTGCACAACAGCCAGGGACACTGAGACACAAGATTTGTGCTTCACTGATTATAATATTCCACAGAATCTATATGACTTTACATTGAAATATGTTTCATATCAATACATAATCACTCAGAGTGATTATGACTCTGGTCTGGGAGGTTGTGATGTGAGATGGTTGCACTTTATAACCCACACGATTTGGGCACTCTCCACTGTTTATTTTCTGGTTCCAGGACAGTAGGGCCAAAGGACAGCAGCTCTCAAATGTTCCAGTGAGAATTACAATATGTTTATGTATTTTCATTGGGCCTGATATTCAAAAAAGAAAAAAAAAATCACATACCAGCAAAACTGATACTGGGATATAATAGGGACCCAGTGAGTAAGGTATTATATCTATAAGCAAAGCAGTGAGTGTAATACAGAATAAGCTCAGTGCTGTATAACCTGAGGAGACACAATCCCCATGGCATATGGGGGCAGATGGGGGCGCTGAGTTTTCATGCTCTCATCGGACAGCAAGACATATTTCAGTTGTAGTTGTACAAGTGACCAGCAGGGGACGTGCTGTAACAATCCCACAGAAGCCTGTCGGTGCAGATCGGTCGCTGCAGCGCAGGAAGGTTTTTCAACAGCAGTTATTCAGACTCAGATACTGTGGTGGACTTTCGGTGGTGGGACCAGACTGAATATCGGCAGTAAGTGGGGGAAAAAACGTGATTTTTTTTCTGAAAGAAACATCTCAAGGTTATATGAACTGTAACATTTTCATTGAAGAGGAACCAAGGCATTTATGCACTTACTTTCTGTCTGTTCGCGTTTGTTTACTTACGGGGTAACAGATAAAATATGAACATAAAAATGTATAGATTACACACATATTTGCTGAAACGAAATGTAACCCATAGTAAAACAACTCATAACTTTAAATTGCGAGAAAAGTGATGAGTGAAAGATGAACACAGGCAAAGGAAATGCGTCTCTCTTGAGTTGGAGGTTTTTTTACGGCCGATGAATGAGACTGTATCACTGTGGAACACTTTCGGCGGCGGCACCAAACTGTCAATTGGACGTAAGTAATATTTCTTACAGAACTATCCTTATTTGCATTTTTAAATATTTGAGTATTCGTTTTCAGAAAACCCATTGCGTTAATTGTTGGAACTGTGAACTTTGCTTGTGGATATAGGCTACACATTATATCAAGTTATTACTTCGCTTCATAAGAATGAGGGTGCACAAAGCATATTCAGCAAAAAATAACTTCTTAAATTCCAAAGTTCATGAAAAGAACATAAATCTCATACACTGTAAAAAGTTGCGGGGGTCAAATTTTGAAGAGCGGAGAAATGAAAGCTGTTTCTCTTGAGCGAGAGGTTTTTGTACAGCGGTGTAATGAGTTTGTATCACTGTGGTGGACTTTCGGCGGCGGCACCAAACTGTCAATTGGACGTAAGTCATTTCTATTCAACACATTTCTCCGAGCGCAAGCACGGTGTGTCTTTAATGTTGCCGAATATTCGAAAAGCTTTACAAAATAATATGTACAATAATATGCTCAATTCTGACTTCGCATTAATGATAATCAAATAGACTTTCTAAATGAAGGCTTGTTCTAGAGAGTACAGCTGTTTTACAAACCTACATCTTTGCACATATATGTTCCACATATTATAAAAAAAAAAAAACAAAATGAATTAATTCCATGTGGGTGTCGGAGGTGGTAATACTGACGCTAATTTCAGCATGTTGGGATACCGCTAAGATCTGGTAACTGCGGATGCGTAAAGGATATTATTTTGACAATTTCCCTCGATTTTCGAATGTAACATATTTCTGATTTAAACATGAACTATTGCTTGGAAGGATTTACAGTTAACTGCACTTAATGTCTGTGTTTGTTTTGTGATGTGTTTTCGAAAGGTAGATGATAGTCTGCATTTTAAAAAGCGCGCCATTAACTGGAGTATTACATGTATTATTTAAATGTTGTTCAAATCAACAAGTTCTTGTAAGTGTTCGCGTGTGTTACTATTTAACTGAAACTGCCAGATTTATCCAAAAATGGGTCATTTCTAATTGTTTAATTTTTACATTAAATCCCTCCATTATACTTTCCGAAAGTATATCAGTAAAATGTATTATTGAAACAATACAGCTTAATGCAGTTTTGATACAATCGCACCAATGCAATTTGTAAGATATCAATGTCAATTCTAATTTTATTCCTTGATAAATTATGTCGTTTAGTTTCCATGATCTCTTAAAAGTATAGTTCACTTTATACAGCTTGGATAGATACATTTTCATACTTTGAATAAAAAACTAATTTAATACGACTGCTTTAATGAAATTTTAATGAATAAAATTATTGGTTAATTTGCAGTCCTTTTATAAATCAAGCAATTATATTTTACAGTGGTGTTACCTATATTTTAATATGTAAGTCATTTAATAATTTCATGATAATGAATATAATTTAATGAAACGGCTCTGGTTGTGAAAGAGGTGTAAAATGTTGCCTTGGTTAGCACTGAGGAACAGTCCCTCTTGTGCTTCACAAAGCTTTCAGTGTAAAGTACAGTCACATGTTGTGCTGATGTGTTGAGTTTGACATTCAGCTCTTACTGTGTGAACGCTCTGATTGGCTCATGCTGCTGTGTCCACTCTGTGACCTCACACCTGTGCTGTGTCTCCCAGGTGACACAGTTCCCACCCTCACAGTCCTGCCCCCCTCCAGTGTGGAGCTGAATCAGGGAAAGGCCACACTGCTGTGTCTGGCCAACAAGGGCTTCCCCTCAGACTGGAAGCTGCACTGGAAAGTGGACGGTAGCAGCTGGAGCTCGGGTGTGGCCGGGGGCGCGGGGGTCCTGGAGAAGGACGGGCTGTACAGCTGGAGCAGCTCCCTGACTCTCAGTGCGGACGAGTGGAAGAAGGCGGGGTCACTGACCTGTGAGGCCACACAGGGCTCACAGTCCGCCGTCCCTCAGACACTGAGGCCAGCCGACTGTTCTGAGTAGGCCGGGCAGAGGCCCAGCTCTCACACTCTGATTACACTGTTTTTACCCTGTTCTGTACTCTGCCTCTCTGCTTCTTACTGCCCCACTGCTGTCACACTGGCCTGTGTGTCAATCCTTCCTCCAGCACCCACATCTTACATGTGCTCTGCTTGTGTTCATCTCCAAATATACTCATGTGTGTTCTCATGTGTGCTGCTTTCTGTGATTTTGGCAAAAGCTGAGTGATTTGAATTCTTTACATAATAAAGACTCTTTGAACAAATCATTTGTTGTCCTGATTTTTATTATAAAAAGTGAAGTTTGGTGCTCTGGTAGATATAAATTTCTGTGCAAAGTGTGCACTGGGTGTAAACCATGTGACCTTAGTCCAATTGCTTCTTGTCCATGTTTTAATATTAAATATGAATTAAATAGTATATCCATACAAAATTATATATTTGTTTAATAAAGTCATAATCACTATAAATATTATTTCAGTTAGTGTTCCAGTATTTCATGCTGGCCTGACTTTTATAGCTGCCTCACACCCTGTAGAAAGTAGAAGGTGGTGATCAGAGACTGTGTGAGAGGTAACTGATCTGGGATCAGTGAAGGAGCAGCAGTTTCCCAGCAGAGGAGAGGAGGAGTGATGTGTGCAGTGTGCTCAGATCAGCTCTGTGCAGCAGGATGTGGCACAGCTCACACTAACCCCCTGGGGACGGGCCAGACACCTGGCCACCGTGCTGCTCTATTCTGAGAGAGAATCAGTCCCACTGAGGGACAGCAGAAGCAGCCAGCCCCGCCCCAAATATGCAAATGTGACTTTCAGCCCAACAGCTCACAGTTTCTCAGCCCAAAATAGCCCTGACTGAGACAGCTGTGTGCAGCTGGCCTCATATGTGCACTGAAGATGAGGAGGTGGAGGCTTTAGCTCTGTAGTGACGATGAAGGGGAAAAGGGAGGTGGTTGTACCAGGGACCTGCATTTGCATGATGCTCAGATTAGAGATTTCACAGCTGAATGAACTCACACTCTCACATCTGCTCTGAAAGCAGCAAGCACTGCTTACAGCTTAGTGATTTTACTCTCTATCCATCTCTAAATGGAAACTTCAGCATGAATTTACATAAACTATTATCAAATTTTTTTTTTCAGCTGAAATGAATGACATATATAAACATATTCTGTAATGAAGTTTACACAATGTATGATCAGTATATTACAGAGATAGGACATCATCAGAAAGTTATTATGAAGAGCTGGGACATTGTTAACTATGCGCTACATACTGTACATGGTGTGTGTGTGTGTGTGTGTGCGTGCGTGCATGCATGTGTGTGTGACTATTCAGTTGTGCTGTCATCACCACTTATTGTGTTTATCACATCCTTGATTTGATGTCTGATTTACACATTAAAGGTGACTAACATAATCTGACCCTTTCACTCTCAAGCCCTCATTGTGAATTCCAGGTATAAAATGATACAGTTATTCATTTCTAATGTTAATCTTCTCATCTCTGTGTCAGTGTGAATTCTCTCTGCACATAAAGTAAGTGATGTTGTGGTACAGAAGTGTGTGGTGCAGCAGTAGCAGCTCTGATGTTGGTTCTGTGTGTGACACAGAGAAGCTCCTCTTCAGCTCAGAGAGGTTTATATCCAGGTCTGTAGCTCTCTATTGCCCCCTAGAGCCCTGCTGGCAGTACAGCAGTATCCTGGGTCAGTGCCTCCCCCCTCAGCACCTGCAGTAGGTCCCAGCTGCAGAAGTGCAGTCTCTGTGCAGTCTGACTGAGGGAGGTTTTTGTACGGCTCCCTATCACTGTGTGAACACCCAGCTACTGCTGATGTAGTGTGCACCCTGACAGTAGTAATCTCCTGCATCTTCAGCCTGGACTCCACTGATGGTCAGAGTGAAGTCAGTCCCAGATCCACTGCCACTGAATCGATCAGGAATCCCTGAGATACGCTGATTTACAAGCTTTATCAGGAGTTTAGGAGCTTCTCCAGGTTTCTGCTGGTACCAGTGTAAATAGTTGTTGTTGTATACAGCAGGGTTGGTTTTACAGCTCAGGGTGACAGTGTCTCCTATGAGAGCAGATTTACCAGCAGGAGTCTGAGTCACAGTCACCTGTCCTGTAGACTCTAAATGAAAGAAAAAAAACCTCATAAATCCAAATTTTAGCAACATGCAACATATATTATTTTATATATATGAAACCATCGGATTATCTGTTGATGTCACAGAAAAACATATTTTTGCTGATTTCATGTTACTTTTTAAATGAGAATTATCATGTGTTTCTGAATGTTCCCAACCCTTACCCTGAATGCAGAAAGCGAGTGCCCAGATGAAGATGGTGATAAAAGTCATTGTTGCTGTGGGTTCTGTTGCCATGAAGGACAGCTCTCAGTCATCAAGTGTGAAACTCACAGGACTATAAACACTCCCAGAGCACTGAAGCATGTGCTGCCAATGCAAAGTGTCTTCTCTATGCAAATGGTCTTCCTGGGTACAGCAGGCACTTGTAGCCCAGCAGTGCTGTGGAGGCAGACTAGGGCTTATGGGCTGTGACACAGACAGAGCAGTTTAATGTCTCCAGAGACAGACCAGGGTCAAAGTCCCAGTGCCCCATCAATGGGTCAGCACATACACATGACTAACTCTGTGTTGCCAAATGCTGCTGTTCCCATTCAAAGTGTTCCAGAAACCATCATTTTCATTAATTACAGGAGTTTTAAAAGACATCTTTAAACCTCTTACTCAAAACTTCCAAACTAAATAAGGTGACCACCTCTTCCCTTTGAACCACCAGTGGGTCATCCAGACAGACGGCGGTGCCACATGTTCGTGTTTCCATTAAAGAGTTCTAGATTCTGTGTAACAGAGTTAAACCTTTTAATGTCAGAGAATGAAAACTATATCTATTTGAATGAAGATGTGTGCACATATCCCTTTCATCTCTCTTATCACTGACTTGAAATAAAGGTAAGTGCCATGTTGCTCTGTCTGTTTAAGAAGTTTTTATCATATTGTTAATCTCTCCCAGTTTGTAACGCCAGTTACAATGGCAGCTTTTGTGACATTGAATTGAACTACTGAAGACTGAGTGGCTTCAAAAAGATGTATACTACATATGAATGCCATTATTTAAAAAAGGGTTTTCATATAACCACTCTTATTCATCCAACGCTCAGTGTATTAGATGAGAGGTTATCTGAGAGTTATTATTGAACCACTGAAGCTCAGTGTGCTGGAGCAGAACCCCTCAGTGTCCCGGGTCAGTGCCTCTGCAGCGCCTCATATATGGTCCAGGACTTGAGCTTCTTTGAAAGTCAGCTCTCTAGTGCCAGTGCTAGTGCATTGCTTCCAATGAGCAGCTTATTTAGCTTTGCGGAACCAGGTTGGTGGCGGTTTCATCCAAGTGATGCCTTAAATTAAGAACTGAAAAGCCCAACAATGCAGCACAGACACTGGGCATGAACTGAGCACTCACACAAAAATATTTTTGCACACCTTTGATGGGTGTGAACGGGCTGAGGGATTGGCAGCGGATGGGCGTTTCTCCCCATGCTGTTTGACCCACATACCCACGCCAGCCCCAAAGCACGGCATCTGCCCGTTTTCACTACTGACTTCATCCCTTGTCCCAGACCTGAGCTTCTTTAAGAGAGTTCGGCGCTGAGATACAAACTCCAAACGACTGTTCAGGAGCTGGAGTTGAATGGATTTGGTGAGGAAGGTCTTTTCAGCTGGTCTCTGGGGGAACGACGGTCGGTACATGATTGAGAGGTCATGTGATGGCCAAGAGCCTTGCCAAAGTTCTACAATAAGGAAGGAGAGAAAGTTCTGTCATCCCTGGGTGGGCTCAAACCACCAACCTTTCTGTTAACAGCCAAACGCACTAGACCTATTGCACCACAGAGACTACGTTGCACCCCTTCTTCCAGCCTGCATTTAACAGAGTAACATATTGGGAGGGCCCTCAGCATGAAGAGGGCAAAAAAGGTTAAGTGCATGTAATATAAATGAATTGTTTTTCTAAAGATGACCCTGTGCAAACTTATGTGCGCATCTGGTGGAAAAATACTGGGGCAACTAGAAGAGATTGTGCAGAGTGCAAGATGTTTTGCAAAACTGTACGACGGTTGTCTTGAGGAGAAGAACAGCTATTGAAAATTCAAGATTTCTTTCTTGTCATTTTTCTTGCACTTACATACAATCAAGAATGAAATACCGTTCCTCCTAGGGCAACAGTGTACATAAATTAAAATAGAGAATTAAAAGAGCTTTTATAAAAAGACTTGTATAAAATATAAAAAAATACAATAAGCAATAAACAACATGTAGCTATACACAATACATACGTGCAATACAACCCAATACACATGGTGCACTAAAGAAAAAAAGAAAATTAGCAGTATATATGGAGGGGAATAGCAGCATATACTGTAAATAACCTTAGTCTATACATAAAGTGCATTATGCAGTGTGAAAATGGCACTAGTGGAGAGATGTGTCTGGTACTATGGGGAGTTAATGGTTTAGTGGTGGAGGGGGGTGCAAGAATGCTTTTGATCCTCACAGCCTGGCGTATGACGCTGTTTAGAAACCTGCTGGTCCTGGTACGGATACTTCTGTACCTCTTCCCAGATGGCAGGAGGGAAAACAGGCTGGGGGAGGGGTGGTCGGGTCCTTGGTGATGCTGGAGGTTCTGTGAGTGCAGCGCTGGTTGAAGATCTCCAGCAGGGAGGGGAGAGGGACACCAACGACCTGCTCAGCTGTTTCTGTTTGGAGGTTTTGCACTTTCAGAACCAGGCAGTGATACGATAGGTCAGAACACTTTTAATGGTGCCCCTGGAGAAGGTGGTGAGGGCCGGAATGGGGAGACTGGCCTGTTGGGCCTTCTTGGCGATGGCCATGGTGTTGGTGGTCGAGGTCAGATCGTTTGCCATGTATGCTCCCAGGAAATTGATGCTACTGACCCTCTCCACAATCGTGCCATCTACGGTCAGCAGGGGTGGTGGTCCGTGCGGGATTTTCTGAAGTCGATGACCATCTCCTTAGTCTTGTCGACATTCAGAGAGAGGTTGTTTCTGTTGCGCCTCGCTGTCAGCTGCTCCACCTCCATCCTGTATGCTGACTCATCACCTTTGCTGATGAGACCCACAACTGTTGTGTCATCAGCGAACTTGATGATGTGGTTGTTGCTGAATCTGGCAGCACAGTCGTGGGTCAGCAGGGTGAACAGCAGGGGGCTCAGGACGCAGCCCTGGGGTGAGCCTGTGCTCACTGAGGTGGTACCTGATGTGTGGCTGCAGACTCTGACTGTCTGCTGCCTTTGTGTCAGGAAGTCCAGGATCCAGTTACAGGTGGCAGTGTCCACATCCAGCTTCTCCACCAGTTGCTGTGGTATGATGGTATTGATAAATACATAAATCTGTCAAAGAGCAATCTGCATTTTCAAACTCCAATGCCCTGTCAGTCTCTCCCAAAATGAAGAGAGAGCCTCCATCTCTGATCAGCACTATGGACAGTTATGTAATTCCTCTTGACTGTCCAGGACAGGGAGTTCACTTCTACTCTTTCCACAGATTTGTGATGTTCAGCTACAAAACATTCAAAATATTATCATATAATACAAAATGGCATTTCACTGATTGATCAGACATATTTGAATTGTATTCATTGTCATTTGAGTTGGAAATAACTGTCATTCCCTCTGAAGGCTCGGATATCCTGACTAAAATTCAGTCTCAGTATTTTTGTGTAGTAGATGTTTATTAGATGTGTGAGAGTTTATTGAATCATTGAAGCTCAGTGTGCTGGAGCAGAACCCCTCAGTGTCCCGGGTCAGTGCCTCCCCCCTCAGCACCTGCAGTAGGTCCCGGCTGCAGCAGTGCAGTCTCTGTGCAGTCTGACTGAGGGAGGTTTTTGTACAGCTCTCTATCACTGTGTGAACACAGGGCCACTGTGTAAACTCTGACAGTAGTAATCTCCTGCATCTTCAGCCTGGACTCCACTGATGGTCAGAGTGAAGTCAGTCCCAGATCCACTGCCACTGAATCGATCAGGAATCCCTGAGTAACGAGATGTTGCCCCATAGATCAGGAGTTTAGGAGCTTCTCCAGGTTTCTGCTGGTACCAGGCTAGGCAGTGCTTACCACCATTGACATAAACAGCAGTGCTGGATCTACAGCTCAGGGTGACAGTGTCTCCTACGAGAGCAGATTTACCAGCAGGAGTCTGAGTCACAGTCACCTGTCCTGTGGATTCTGAAGGGAAGAATAAAAAATATAAATACTTATATTATCCATTGTAACATTAGAATGTCACATTATTGCCCAGGCAGTTATTTTATATTTTTCAAGTACATTTACTTTTTATACTTCCATTAAAATTGAAGACAGTATAACAATTTGAATATGTTTTATGAGTGTTACCCTGAATACAGAAAGCGAGTGCCCAGATGAAGATGGTGATAAAAGTAATTGTTGCTGTGGGTTCTGTTGCCATGAAGGACAGCTGTCAGTCATCAAGTGTTAAACTCACAGGACTATAAACACTCCCAGAGCACTGAAGGATGTGCTGCAAATGCAAAGTGTCTTCTCTATGCAAATGGTCTTCCTGGGTACAGCAGGCACTTGTAGCAGTGCTGTGGAGGCAGACTAGGGCTTATGGGCTGTGACACAGACAGAGCAGTTTAACACTGGTGTAACAGTGTCTGGACAGCAACAGAAACAGGCAGTTTAAGGGTTCCATTGACCTCTTGATGTGCCTGTTTAACCTATATCTCATTGATGCCAAATGTAGCTGTTTCCATTCAGAAAGTTCTAGAATAATTCATCTGTGTGTTCATAAGTGATTTAAACAGTTTTGAATGATTTCTCTCCTCTTCTGCACTCAAAATGTGCAGAAAAGGGACCGCGAATACCTGATCTCAATGATCTATTGTGTGTGACCACCTTCTCCCATTGGCCCATTGTGTATGACCACCTCCTCCCATTGGCCCATTGTGTATGACCACCTCCTCCCATTGGCCCTTTGTGTGTGACCACCTCCTCCCATTCGCCTATTGTGTGTGACCACCTTCTCCCATTGGCCCATTGTGTGCGAACAGCTGATTATTGACACCATTATGACACCAAAACGATTATTTTATGGAATGGCAATATTTTTTTTTATTTATGTCAGTTCTTTAATAAATAGAGAATAACTTTTAGGTTTTACTGCATATTTGTATCATGGCAAGAGCATGAATGCCTGGGTCTACTGAATCCAGTGAGGTACAAACATTGGATATACTATGCAGGTACAATATACAATATATTTCCAAATAAAAGCAGTAAGAATAAAATTTAAAAATAGATTTAAAAAATCATGGGGCACATCAACAGATTTTCATGCTAACTGACAGACCGATCTCTGTGTGTCTCACGGTCAAACACAGGGAGTGATTCAGACACAGATTCTCCATGTGAAATTAAAAAGAAAGACTGTATCACTGTCAGTGTTTCCCTGTATCACAGTGATCAGTTCCTTTCTCAGCATTTCACACTGTAGTTATGATATGAGCACAGTGAAGAGCCTTCTGTTGGCAATGGGATCACTGGGATGTTTCACCTCTCATATTACTGACAGATTAAATCAAGAGCAGCTCTGAGTTTCTCTGTTTGACATTTCCTTTTCACTGTTTTTAATGTAATCATTTATTTGTCCCAATTTTGAACAACCAATCACATTTATAGGGCCGTCACATATGTGTTAAACAGCACTGGTCAGAGCTGCTCAGGTCAGGATCTGATACCGAACTGTAGCTTCCTCCCTGCTATTACAACGTTACACCACCAGGTGCAGAAGTGGCGCTCTGCCTCAACACAGCCTACGGATTGAGGGGATGGTGGAGGGAGTGGAGGGTATCAGGCCTCCTGAGTCCGTGGCTCAGCTGTTTAAGGACTCTCTTTCGCTCGCCGACACACCACTGCTCCATCGCTGCCACAGGTCCCTTCAGCCAAAGCCTAACGCTGGGGAGGGACCCCATCCTTTTATAATCAGGGTTCACTTTCATCACGTGAAGGTGGAGATTCTGCAAAAGGCCCGTGATGGAGCCCTAATTTTCCAGGGCAAATTTCCATATTCTTCATTTTCTCGGTCTATGCTCCAACCATGTCGAGGCAACGCATCACATTTGGAAAGGTGAAGCAGTTTCTGAAGGCTCATCATTCTGAGGTGAAATACTGCCTTCTTTACCCCGCTCGTCTCCGGCTATCTTTTAGGGACTCTCACCGCTTCTTCACCATCCTGGATGATGCAATTGCTCATATTCAACAGTACCTTGAAGGCTGATGGTGCCTTGAGGACCCGGAACTTTAACGTGAGTTCATACTGCTTTTATGCTATGCCTTTTAACTGGGTTATACAGAATATCAGTGAGCATAGGATAGCTCCTCCCATTTTGGGTTTCATGAAGCCTCACTCTCACATTACTGGGCTGTGGAAGGCTTCAAAGTGACAAAAGCACCTGTAGGCCTGTAGGTTTCTGCTGTAAAACTCCTTTCATAACCTCCCCTCTCTGGATAACCTAATTCTGCTTTTATACGATGTCTTTACACTCTATTATACATAACTAATTATGGGCTAAATTTATACCATGCTGAAACCGTATGGGCCTGTGTGATAAACAAACCATTTCAGTCACTGAAACATTTATTTTTATGATTGTGATTGTAATAATGACTGGTAGACTGGTATCTATGTTTCCTCTCAACTTGGTTCAATGTATGGAACACAATATGTAGCTCTCTGCTAAAAACGCCAGTGTATCTTTAACTACAGTTTTAAAATTTAATGCATTTTTGAGTAATTCCCTAATAATATACAATCTTACTGCAGCCAGTTTTCATACATAATGTTTGGATGGTTTGTTTTTTCTCATTTTCGTATGTCATGTTTGGATTAATGGCAGTGCAGTGGATTTAGTTTGTTAGTTTGATCTGATCCACGATGCACTTTGTGAATGGTGAAGATGTTCTTCAGTGGTATGTACCTCATTTTGGGAGGTACTGCCAGGTGGGGTGTGTATATGTACATGTATATATGTATATGTGTTCCTTTTTTCACCTACAGCTATACATTTTGGGTTATCATTAATATAATGACACATTTTGTAAATGGCTACCAGTTAGAGTCCTGATGCTGGCGGGAGTAGGGTGGGGGCGTTAAAACACATTAGATGGAATGTGAAAGGAGTCAATAATTTCATAAAGTGTAAAAGAGTCCTTTCTCACCTGAACCAGTTGGGGGTAGGCTTCACTTTCCTCCAAGAAACACATCTTAGGAACTGTGCCCATTTTAGGTAACTTAAAGACTGGGTCAGCCAATTATACCATTCTAATTTACATCATAAGTCAAGAGGTGCTGCCATATTAATAAACATATCCATTCCCTTTGAGGTACCTCAGATTACCAGAGACCACAGGGGTAGATATATCATTGTGACAGGTAAACTATTTTCAACACCTTATCCTAGCCAATATTTATGCTTCAAATGTTGATGATACTACATTTTTATCTCATTTTCTGTCATCAATACCTAATTTGGAAACCCCTCTTCTCATACTTGCAATTCATAGAAATATTCTGTTCCCTCCGTCATTGCCCGATAGAGACTTTCACACTTGGGTCATGAATGGCCTTTCTGAAATTGATCAGTTACACAAAAACAATCATTTTGCTTCCTCTACTCAACTTCAGGGAAAATTTAATATACCTGGTTCCCACTTTTCCTTTACTCACATATAACAAGATTTCGTCAGGGTGAAATCCAGAAAATGTCCTTTATTGCCTCCTAAATCAACACTTGACAAATTGCCTGAGGTAATGAAGTGTCCTAAAGGGGCGATATCAAATACATACTCTGTATTTAACAGATAGCAAACCCCCCATGGACTGTACCCAAATCAAGGTGGGAGGATGATCGAGGGGTCATCTTTGATGAAAGTATGTGAGTAGAGTTAATGGGTCTTTTTTTAGTACCAGACATAGCCGAATACAATTCAAATTATTACATCGAATCCATTGGTCAAGAGAAACATCTCTGGACAGTCTCTTAAGAGTTAGACCCTACATGCGAACAAATGTAAGGCTGAACTTGCCATGTTATTCCAGTCATTTTGGAGTTGCCCTCTGTTGTCTAGGTTTTGGGGGCCTGTCTTCAAAATGCTCTCCGATGTCTACAGTACAGACATTCCATCAAACCCCATAGCTGCTATCTTTGGCATACTCTCAGATGATGTGGTTTTAACTAGGACTGATTCACATGCTGCAGCCTATTTTACTCTCTTAGCCAGATGGCTAATTCTCATGAACTGGAAACTGCCTACTCCATCTTATAAATGCTGGTTCTTGAGTCCGGATGGTTTTTGAGTCACTCAGTCTGGAAAAAATAAAATACAATTCAAGAGGTAAACTGCAACTCCTTTCTAAGACATGGGGCCCTTACATTTCATATCTCAAGCAAAACTCTCAAAACTTTCTATTGTGATATTTTCATTTTCATATTTTTATGTATCTTTATTTTGATTTATTTTTTATTCTTTTTTTTCATAATTTTATTTCAAAATATTATTTTCGCTAGTCATCTGTAAGTCATCGTATGTGTGTGTTTTGTGACCAGTTGATTATTATTGCTGTTACCACTTCCGAACGATTTGTTTTTGTATTACTTTTTGTTTAGTATGAGTCTTAAAAACTTGCTGAACTCAGTAAGGGTGTATTAATGTAAGAGAGTAATTCACCCTCTCACCCACACACCCCATACGGGTGTATTAATGTAAGAGAGTAATTCACCCTCTCACCCACACGCCCCATATTGGTGTATTAATATAAGAGAGTAATTTACCCTCTCACCCACACACCCCATAAGGGTGTATTAATGTAAGACAGTAATTCACCCTCTCACCCACACGCCCCATAAGGGTATATTAATGAAAGAGAGTAATTTACCCTCTCACCCACACACCCCATAAGGGTGTATTAATGTAAGAGAGTAATTCACCCTCTCACCCACACACCCCATAAGGGTGTATAAATGTAAGAGAGTAATTCACCCTCTCACCCACACGCCCCATAAGGGTGTATTAATGTAAGAGAGTAATTCACCCTCTCACCCACACGCCCCATAAGGGTGTATTAATGTAGGAGGGTAATTTACCCTCTCACCCACATGCCCCATAAGGGTGTATTAATGTAAGAGAGTAATTCACCCTCTCACCCACACACCCCATAAGGGTGTATTCATGTAAGAGAGTAATTTACCCTCTCACCCACACACCCCATAAGGGTGTATTCATGTAAGAGAGTAATTTACCCTCTCACCCACACGCCCCACAAGGGTGTATCAATGTAAGAGAGTAATTTACCCTCAAATTACATAAATATGTCTAAAAACAATCTGCATTTTCAAACTCCAAAGTGCTGTCAGTCTCTCCCAAAATGAAGAGAGAGCCTCCATCTCTGTGTGAGCACTATGGGCAGTTATGTAATTCTCTGTGGGGCTGTGGGACTAAGTAAGGACTGCCTCAGATACCAAAGTGTGTTCTCCACTCAGTTATTACAGAGCAGAGGCATTCAGATATGCAGGAGTGGTCTGTCTCCATCTTGTGGTCAGTATATGTAATGGCAGCTTGTATAATGTGTGTTGAAGGAAACACCTCTGAACTGTCCTGCACAGGGAGTTCACTGCTACTCTTTCCATAGATATTTTATAAACAACTACACTAAAATCAAAATATTATACAACAAAATTACATTTCACTGATTTATCAAGCAACTTTGAATGGTGCACATTGTCATTTGAATTTGAAATCACTTTCATTCTCTGTCAAGGCTTGGATATCCTGACCTTAAATTCAGTCTCTGTATATTTTTGTCTTCGATGTATGAAAGTTTATTGAACCACTGAAGCTCAGTGTGCTGGAGCAGAACCCCTCAGTGTCCCGGGTCAGTGCCTCCCCCCTCAGCACCTGCAGTAGGTCCCAGCTGCAGCAGTGCAGTCTCTGTGCAGTCTGACTGAGGGAGGTTTTTGTATGGCTCTCTATCACTGTGTGAACACATACCTACTGCTGATGTAGTGGAAACTCTGACAGTAGTAATCTTCTGCATCTTCAGCCTGGACTCCACTGATGGTCAGAGTGATGTCAGTCCCAGATCCACTGCCACTGAATCGATCAGGAATCCCTGAGT
>JAFBMS010000426.1:0-126400 GCA_019788955.1 Albula glossodonta
TGACATGAATTGAACAAATTTATAGTGGACATACATTGTCATACAAAAATGTTGTAGGCAATTAATGCAGTACTGTTGTTGCTTTGGTTTAATGCATATACAGGAGGTGATTTAACAGCTTAATCGCTCAGTGATGGTAATACAATTACTGAAACTGTTATAGACCAAGCTAGTTCCAGGTGGAGGGGCTGTGCCATGTGGAGGGGCTGCTATGCACACCAAAGGAATGGCAATCAAAGTGAGGAATTTACTAACTTATTTTACTTATTTTGTTGAAATATTATTATTGAACTCACTCCCCTTTTGCGGTGTCACGGTACACCTGTTCTACAATAGATTTTTGTTGGAAAAATTCCCCATTGATTTTAATGGTGGAATCTTCATAATGCCAAATTAATGTAGTACTATTGTAGCTTTGCTTCAATGCATATATAGGAGGTGATTCAACAGCTAAACGTTCAGTGATGGTAATAAATTAACTGTACCCATTGTAGACCAAGCCAGTTCCATGTGGAGGGACCGCAATGGCAGGGGACAAAGAAATGGAAATCAAAGTAAGGAATTTACAAACGTATTTATTTTATTTTGTTGAATTACTATCTTTGCAGTCCCTCCCCTTTTGCACTATCATGGCACATCTCTTCTACAGATGATTTTTGGTGGAAAAATTCCTCATTGATTTTAATGGTGGAATCTAAATAATGCCAACCCCCACTGCTGTGATTTTACACCTTAGCACCCACCTAATGCAGCATAGCAATCACTTAAGCAACACCGTAGCAATCATAGCATATACCCTAGCAATCTTGTATAACATTTCTCATGTGACAGTGTACATGTCTTGAGGCATATTTTTTAAATTTCATAATCATCTTGCCCAATCTTCTGTTGCAGTTCCAAACAGAGAGTGCCCCATGGTCCAGCACAGAGGGGACCCTGCCAGGCAAAGTAAGTGTTTCACATATTAGGCGCTATGGTTTTACTGCTATGTCTATCAGTCATGTTACTGTCACCTAAATTACAAAATTACATGAAGGATCCTTTAAGTGCAGGGTCTGTTGTCCTGGAAAACATTTTTAAGATTCCTTTAAGAGTATAAAAGCAATCCTTGTATTAATTGGACTACCAACAATGATGAATTATTACGTAAATTAATAAACCCAACACTGGAAGAGTTGCATTTGATTGTAGCATTAATAATCTGCTATACATTTCAATATATATTTGGTTTGGCCAGAGCGGCCTTCTAATTTGTAACGCAAAAGGACGTGTTTGGGTGAACAGTGTGATTGGGTACTTTGTTAGGGGGCTGGGGGGAGAATCAGTTGGTGATTTGACATGACATACCCTTGAAACGACAGTAGTTATAATAATTGTAATGAACTTATGCTTTGTAGGCTAATTTTAATGTGACATAACAATGCATTGTACAGTTTTTTTTTTTTTTTTGGTGGTGTCTGTGAGTGGGAGGGACCAAAATTCTGTGATCCAAATATATAGTTCAGTACAGTAAATTTAAGTTCTTTTTGGATTTTGTCCACCAAGAGTCAACATGCAACTTGCGAAGTCTTGAAGATTGTGACAACCTCCCTCCAATAAAGCCTCCAGTTAATTGTTAAAATAAACATTGAACATGAAAAACACGACGGTGTACTTCTTTACCTCATGCAGGGTAAGTTCTAGGCTACATTTTGTTTACACTGTAATTGTAGCGTTATAAATAACGGTACCTTCAGGCCTAAACACATGGAGTAAACAAATAGCCTAGCTGCTATTAGTCATCAAGGTTGTGTACCTTGGTTAAATATTTTTACAACATTTGTCACCTATTTTGCACTTAACAGTTAAGCCACTTGTGTTTATGCTTTTATTTTGACTGTTCAGGTTATTTATATGTTAAAGATATTAAACAAAACCAGAATAGTAACAAAAAATAGTCCTGCTATAATCTCAGTAGCCAACCTGCAATTACACTTGGCTGCAAAGCTATGTATAGTACCTTCACCCATTAAGCCCATGTGCCCTTTAAGCTCACTTTCAAATTTGAAGTGTAATAAAAGAGATATTTTGCACTTATCGTTAGTTTAAACTATGCAGCAATTTGTTACTTCCATATTTCTTATTACACACCAATCATATTTTCCAATGCTGAGTCAGCCCTACCCATGTGCATGCAGTCTCAGGGGACCTCAAACAAAGTCACCAAAAAACCAAGGTTTTTTTGGGACCCCTCAGATATCATCACTTTTCTGCTATTTTCAGCCACTTCTTCGGTAAGTACATTTACATTATGTGAAATAAGAGATTACTGTTTTTATTTTTGTGTACTTTGTCAATTTATGCTGTTTTCCTTCATTTAGAAAAATGGGTTTTATGAGCTGGCGCACAGCGCTAATCTCAAGGTCAATCCAACTAGCTTCATTGAGAGGTACACTGCCAAAGAAGCATATCAAGTGTGTACACTGAATGTTTTCAGATTCATTTTACATAACTGTACAAATAAGTACATTATATATTGTATTGGCTGAATATTTTTGAAAATTAGCTTTTTTTTTTTTTAGGTGGGCTTAAATGGTGCAGTACTACAAGAAACATGCAAACCAGAGCCAACGCAAGCTAACTTTGAATCAGAATAACTTTCTTATTTCTGTTTGTGGGCAATACTTAATACTTAACATGTTACTGAATAAATATGTTGCGGTTTTTAATTGTTTAAAAACAATTTTTTTAGAAAATATTTTGCCAATAAATCATGATGTGGGCTTATTTGGAACACACACAGGCTTAAATGGTACCACAGTACCAATTAAACCCATGCCAGACTTTTGGCTTACTTTTAAAATTCTCTATTTTACATTCTAAAATAAACGTGAACTTCTGAATATATTTTCAAATGAGAGATTAGTCTTGAATTTTCCCAACAGATATCCCTTATAAATCAGGCCAATATCTATGAAAAATACCTGAAAACAGATTTTGGTGGGCTTAATGGGTACACTTATCCTAGATCTTGTATTTACTCATTTATTTTCTGACTTCATATTCAGGCAACATATTTTTTTGTATTTTTATTTATTTGTTTTTTTAAACATACCTATTTACCTGTGCAAAAATGTATGTTTAAAAGGTAATTTTGTTAACCACCTATTAGCTTCCTCTCGCTATTGCATTGGCAGACGTGTTGCTATATGTCAGTAAAATTTTTTTAATGCTAGGTAACCACTGTCACATGACAAACACATAATTTTTATTTATTCTTTCGTTTACTGTTTAAAGAATAATGTAAAGGTATTTGCGTAGTTAAATAAATTTCTTTCTTTTTTTCCATATTTGAGTCTGCTGTCTGCTTACCTCCCTGACACATCACAAATCTGTACAGAAGGCCTACTCATTGCACATAAATACATTATTAAAATTTGTTTTCTGCTTGCTCTTTTTTTCTCATATACTCTCTCTCTTTTGCTTTTCCACAGGGCTTGAAAACTCAGGACCCAGGAGTGAACTGTGACTGGGGGATCGTGACCCCTCCCTTGCTCCTCATTGCACACGTTTCAGGTTGTCCCATTATTTTGTGTAATTTTCTTGTGTTCAGATCATGTACTTCTTGACTGACTGTTAAATATGAGCAAGTAGAGCTTATTGTCTCCTGTGCATTTCTGCAGATCCATGACTACATTAACCGTTGGTGACATTCTCAGGTATGTTTTGTTCTTTGTTGTGTGCAATAGGGAGTAAAGATGTCTGTGATGGGGAAAAGTAATGACTTGCAAAAAGGGGTTTGTATGTCTGCACATAATCATAGACTAAATACCGAATGTTCAACGAAAGAATATATCCAGAGTATATCTGATATATATCTATCAATCGCATTTGTGTCGCTCACGATAACCAATATCTAACAGATGACGGTTTATTGTGAGCATTCCACTTCTCTCTCTCTCTCTCTTAACCTTTCTAACTCTTCGGGAATATGGTTTTTACAGCCATTCCAGGGCGTATTATAAGTGGTGAAAACCCGCTTTTATCTAACAGTTCTAATTTGGTTCGACCCGTTAGTTCTTAGCAACGTGAACCCCACGTTGCTGACTCTCTCTCCAAAGTCGAAATTGTTAGAACGATAAAAGTTACTTCGAGTCGCCATTGCAGGGCGGCACCCCAAGCCGTATTCCATCCAATTCCCTCTCTCTCTTTTGTTCTTCTTTCTTTTCAACGCGGGTACACGTGCGCGCATTCCTCCCCATTCATTCATTCCTTCCATTCATTCAGCCACGTGTCCTAGCGGACACGTATTATCCTTTTTCCCTCTATTTTCTCTCTCTATATTCCCTTCTCTCACTTTAGTTACTAGCGTGTTAGTATATCTATTTTATCTGGTTTATTTTAATAAACGATGTTTTATGAACTTGGTGTCCGCCTCAATGTTATTCATGCATTGAGCTGAAGCCAACCCACTATCAAAAGAACTCCTAATTTAAGGTAGTTACAATTCAGACAAGTTTTTAATATTAAAACTTGGGTTAATTACATTAATAACGGTATTGACTTATTAAAGTCAATACATCTGAATGAATAACAATACCGAAATTGGGGTATAACGTATGAGACTGATTATCTGCACCAATTTGTGTAAAATAAACCCTACAACTGGTGCCCCGTGTGAGGATAGTAAAGTTGGCTTTGTTCGTGCTTGAATAGCATTTGGGCGCGGCCCAGGTATTTTGCGAAGTGAACTGCACATACCATTTGTCGCCACTGGGTGTCGCCAAATCGGATACAATTAGCTTATGGTTTTATTCGAAGAGAAACGTGTGTAAGCTGCTGTGCTGTGGTGGTAGCGCCGTTTCCAGTTCTTTCCGTGACGAACGTAGATGTTGCTACACGACTATTTCCCCAGTATTACCATTGCTATCCACATAGAATAACGGTGTAACAACTGAACTAGGTAGCGGTTAAGAGTTAATACTTGTGTTGATTCATTGGTTACATGTTCTCAGTTGTTACCCAGTTCTTAGTTAGCAATTGCTCCTTAATGCTGACCCCATTTGGTCATTGACCCCTCTCCAATTTGGTAATGTTAATTCGAATCACATGCAGTTAACTTCTCTTTTCAATTAATTTCCAAATTGAGTCTTTTTCAGGGTTTTAATTGAATCATTTTCAATTAATTCCAGTTTTAATAACTTTCAGTTATTGTCAATTTGAATAATTTTAGATTCATTTCCAATTTGAATCATATTCAACTTTTACCTTCAGTAATTGTTAATTGTTTAATTTAATAATTTTCAATTAATTGCAATTTTAATATTTTAGCTATTTCCAAGTTGCATTATTTTCAGTTGTTTTCAAGTTGAATCATTGGATTTCCCTCAGTTTGGATGATTTTGCAGTCATTAATTTTTAATCAGATTTTTTATTTTTAATTTCACATTATTAATCAAGTTTGGTTATTGATTGGTTGGTTGCATCTGGAGCAACTATTCTTTCTTCCCTTTATTTCTGAGAGTGTTTGTTTTGAGGCAAGGCATGCTGAGACGCAGTGTTGTTGGTGTTGTTCATTTGGTGCTGTTGTGGTTTACATGAGTTTGGTGGTGACTTGTTGCATTTGGTTCTGAGTGTCTAACCCAGCCTTGGGAACTGCTGTTGATTTGTCAGTGCTGTTGATTTGACAGTTTGTAACTGGTTGCCATCTTGCTTTGCTTACCCCCAGCCTAATAATCAACCCACGTTGTGCCTTTGCTAAAAATTACCATAACATAGTGTTGAACAGTATTTAGATTTTGGTGCTTTACATATTTCAGACCACACATTTTTGTGTCGGATATAACCAGAAATGAGCTTCCCTGCTTTACAAACTGGAGCCATGGAAGATAATCCTCCGCCACCGGAGCAAATTACCATTTCTGAGTTCATAGCACAGCTCATCCAACTGTCTGAAGAAGACAAGGAAGAGCTCAACCAGCACACTGCTGAAGAGTGTGAAACAGGTTCGCTTTGTTCAAGACCCCTCCGGTAGTGTACTCACAGTACAAGAAACAGTTGGTAGGCTTTTCCTGCTTTATCAAAGGCAAACCAGCCTTGAGCTTGAAGCCCTACGCAGGGAAAATAAACTGTTGGGTCGCAGTAGAGATAGGCTCAATACTGAGGTCGAAGGCCTACGGCATGACCTTAAACTCACCACTGAGGCCTTGGAGGAGTGCGTCTCCCGCCTCGCAGAGAGTGAGCGCGACCAGGGTGAAGCAGTTTCCACCCTTTTACGAAAGGAGAGCGAACTCTCCCACGCAAGGGCATTAGAGGCCCTTGCTACCAAGTCGCTTAGCTTAAAGGAGCCTACTGTGTCAGAGGCTCCTTGTCATTCACCAACCGGCTCCACATTTTGGAACAGTTGCAGAAATTTCTGGTTACTGAGGAAGAAATAAGTGGAACGAGGCGTCAGAAACATTTCCTAGGAGGTTTGTTGACTGCAGCTTCTGCGATTGGGTCACTGTTTTCCATTGGTCTCTCCGCAGCTAACTCAGTTAGCCTAAGTACCATTAAAAGGCAGGTTAGCGAGGAAGATGAGGAGATGCCGGAGATACAGCAGAAATTGTTCCTCCAACAGCAGCAGTTGCAAGGTGTGAGTAGGACATTACAAGGAACCATCCTTACCATCAATTAGCATTTGGCTCTTTTGAATAGTACCATCTATGCTCTCAGCAAGCTGTCTCATGTTGTAGAAACCGAAGCCTCTGAGGTTAGTATGTTTAGGGAACTGATGTCCGACTTGCTAAGAGAAGTGAGCTCCTCTGTAAATAGCCCGAGCGGAGGAAAAATCCCTTCACACTTGGTACCCCTAGGTATGGTTGAAGACATAGTACAGTCTGCTACCACCACCACAGTTCAAACCTCCCAAATCCATTTACCTTATAGTCTTGGTAGTGCCATTCCTATATATGTTAACCCCAAGGACCTAGAGGTAGGATTTATTCTTAACCTCCCAATCATCGAGAACCAAAATATATATCGCCTTAAATCTGTCCTAAATGTAGGTTTTTGGCAAAACAACACCTATATTCACATCAAAACACCACCCATGCTAGCTTACCATGAGGATAGCATGGCCCTCTACTTTATCCCTAACCTGGACATGTGCACACTCACCAAAGATATTCACTGGGTGTGTCCGAGCAATCCTTTTATTAGGGATACCACTGAACGCCTGTGTGGCTTGAGGGACGGCGCTTCCTTAGAAAAATGCATGGCTAGCATGACTCTTAAGGATGATGTCGGTGAAGACCGAGTAGAGAGAGTTGGTGCCCGGTGGCTTGTGAACACCCCTAAACAGGAGATCACAATATCCTATGACCGCCATGATACAGCCACTAGGATGAAACTCCCCAATCAAACTGTGTTCATTACGGTCCCCCAGGGAACTACGATCCACATTGAAGACATTGTCCTGCACCATCTCAACCCTGAGAGGTACGACACAGAAATAGAGATGGTAGATGCCTTCCGAGGCCATAGTCTTGTACTGGACTATACCCTTCAACAGCAACTCCTGTCTGAGGGGACTAAGACTGTCAAGTTTAGTCTGGATCAGACCGGACTTCAAACTGCTCTCCTTGGCCCAGTAGTCAGAAGGTCATCTGATTCGTGGAGCACCATTAGCGGAGTCGCTTTTGGACTTCTCCTTGGTGGCTGGATCATAACGGCGGGTGTGGCAGTAATTCTCGTTAGACACATCCAAGCTCTGCACCCTAAACTTGACTCCCTTACTAACATCCCTGATCCATTCAAACGCAGACCCTGTAGTGTTCCTCCTCTCTCATCCAGGGCCCCTGAAGATTGTGTTGAGTAGAAAGGATAGGACATTACAACTACGTATGTATTGATCATGTGTCTGTACAACCTACATATATATATTCTCAGGGAAGAATGGAATCAGTAGCATGTATAGTGTGTTCAGATATATACTTGTACCTTTAACAAATGCCCAGATGTTTACAACCTGTGCCCAGATGTTTACAGCCTGTATGAACTGCAATGAATGTTACCAACTTGTGCTCTCAGGACGAGCTTAAGCCTCATCCCAAGACCAAGGGGGGAATGTTGGGACCAAACTCCACATTCCACAGAAATTCCATGGCCACGTCACAAATGACATCATTGATGACATCACTGACTCCACCTCTAACTGTAAATTTTATTGGCAAACCGCCAATACTGTACCAGCCGGAAATACGCAACACCTGGCTGGTACAGAAAACCCGCAGGCAAAGCGCGGTTCGTTCTCTCTAGCCGACGGCATTCCAGCAGTTGACACAAAAGAGACTCCCCGCGGTAGCTACAAGACTAATTTAGAATTGCTCTTTGTTCTGGGATCCCTGATCAAGATTCTAACTATAGAGCTGGTAATTCTATGTTAGAAGCAAATCAACCGGTAAAAGACCCGAGCAAATCGGAGGCCGCACAAGCAGCACGGCTATTTCAAATTGGAGAAGAAGACGACCGGTTCTCTTCAGTCTCCAAGATTCGTCGACGACAGGCTCTCCACCTGGTCAAGCCAGAGACTTGACAAAGAGGATGAGGTCCTCCATTGTTAGGGCTGCCAGGAATTACAATATAGAAGGTACAGTAACATGAAATATTGTTGACCTCAAAGTAAGACATTTCATGCATTAGTGAAGTAAATTGTTACAATCAGACAAAAGATGCTGTTACAAGCAAAGATTCAAATTTTTAGCGCATTAGAAGGTAGGTTAACTGTGTGTGGACATATTGCTACATATTATTTTAATTTATAGTATAAAAAACCTTGGATACAAAGTTTAATGAATCTTTTTTTTTTTTTTTTTTTAATACTAAAATAATCGTTTTTAATACTACCTTTATGAGGTGCGTTTCTTTTTTCTGTTTAAGGTGGATGCTTATATGAACGAGGGCATTCCCAAGCCCTTGTTCATGACCCCTGTGGAGAGGGAGACTGTGCTCCAAGAATGCCATGACTACTGTGGACACCGTTCCAAAAGGTCAACTGCAGACAGAGTGTGTCAGAACTACTCTTGGAGGACCAGGGGGCCTGACACTGAGAAGTAGGTAAGATAAGACAGTGCTGACTGTCAAAAAAGAAAGTGTTAAGACTATTCTTCTTGCTTTTGTTCATATTAACTATTGCTTTCAATTGTCTTGAAGGTTAAAATGTCCGAGCTGCCAGCTGAACAACCCCATAAAGTGGCACATGACCTACATCCCATTTTCGTTCACAACCCATGGTCAGTTCTGGGTATGGATTTGATTTGGCCACTACCTGCAAGACCAAGAGGCAATGTGTATGTCCGGACCATGACAGACCTGTTCACCAAGTGGGTAATTGCTGAGCCTTTTGTAGGGATTTGTTATAGTATTCCTCGCACAGAACACCAAAAGTGTTAGGAATTATCTAAACCTCACGTGTGGCACCAGTTACGCAAGACTTTATTATTATACTCCCCACAACAGAGGGCGTCACTTATGTGGTGGAAATTCTACAACATATTCTATGAATAATGGTGCAACTACGGTTAATCAGTCTCATATATCAGTCCCATAAAATATCAGTCTCGTTATATAGCTATAAATACGTAATTCCAACTAATAATTAAATTAATAATTATAATCAAAATTACAATATTAATAACTAATCATAATCAAATCACAACACTATTGGTTCAGTTTTAACTGAATTAATGACGTTAATGATTGATCAAAGGCGAAGGCATTTGGAGTTGCAGAGGTCGGCAAACATTCAATATTTATGCAACATTAATAAACACACAACCTTGGAATATAACAAAGTTTATGGAACACATGTACTAAACTACAAAGCAAGATTTATTACAATGGAACAATAAACGATGCGTGTGTGTGTGTGTATGTGCATATGGTTCAGGAATGTATAGGGCGTTGGCTTGTGTGTAGTGGTAGGAATGTTCTCCTACGCGTGGGGGTCGCGCAGCCTTGGGTGACTTACAGGTCTTTGCTCTGCTGGATTCCGGGGTTTGCTGCGTGGCTCTCTGCGACAGGGTTCCACTCGTCTCGTGGCCTCTTGACTGTGTGTCTTTGTTCCCTGTAGCTGACCACCGGGGTTCGAAGCTACCTTTTAGGCTGCATTGAGCGGGTCTGTTTAACCGGGAAAGTTCTTGCACGCAAAGCAGACGAGGGACAGAATTCCTTGGCATGCGGTGTGCACGCCAGGCCCAGATGAGAGTTTTTTGCGTGCGTCCAGCACGCGGGGCAGGAGCGAGAGGGTCTAAGTCTGAGAGGACTGTAGAGAGAGCGAGATTTCTGGGGTGTTGGTCCTTTTATTACCTACGTTTTATGGCTTTTAACGTAGTTGCGCTGTAGGTTAGTTATCTTTGGAATTTGGCTGTGGAACTTTGGGAAATGTAGTTCAGTAGTCCCTACACTTTGAAGACAAAGACTGCAGCTGAGGTGGCTTCAAAACTAACATTTTATTTGAAACTTTTTAGACTTGTGGACAAAATCATCACAGACCAGGGGAAGGAGTTTGTGAACGAGGTATACTGAAAACACTGACTGTTATACCTGCATTCATTGTCCTTCTGTGGTATAGCTGGCAGAAAGCATATATTAAGTTACCTTTAGTTGAACACAAATTTTCTAAAATGTGTTTCAGCTGAACAATGAGATTCTGCACATGAAGCATTGCATTTCATCTGCATACCATCCACAAACTAATGGCCAGGATGAGAGGGCCAACAGGAGCATCAAGGACTTTTTGAGGAAGTACATCAATGAGAAGCAGAACAATTGGGAAAATTGTGACAGATGCAGTGTTCGCAATTAACACTTCAAAACAGGTTGGTTTACACTCTGGCAAACTGTCTTATCACCTTTGCATGTTTCACAAAGTATTCAATCACAGAACAAACTTCATATCAACGTTCAGGAATTTCCTAATACAAGTAGTAAGTATTTGGATCATTTTATTCATCAGGCATCCACAAAGCACATACCGTACTTGGCAATGTTCAGTCGGCACCCAAAAAGGCCAATAGCATTATCCTGGAACCCACTAGATGACGAATTTGTAATTTGCAGTGTAGAAGATGGCATTGATGAGAGGATCCAGGAAGCCGAGATGTTTGACAAGATTAGGCAGAATATTGACAAGGCACAGAGGAAGCAGAGGAAAGACTGAGTCAAGACACAAAAACGCAAATGATGCCCATGTCCTTCCTCCGAGAAATGGCCTGCCACTTCAAGAGACACCTGGACTAGATACTGCCAGACAGGCATACCTTTTTAACAAAATCAGAGACTTCTGCGATGAGTCTGCCAAAGACCTAACATGCCCTCCACCACAACCATCAGCAAGCAAATAAAAAACAGCTCCCAGGATATACATCTAATTTTGTATATTTTAGTACAGGCTTCTGTATTGTATGTGCTGAAATATGTTTATAATTTCTTGTGATAATAAACTAGTTTCTTGTTTTAGAAATTCAGTCTCACGGCTTCACATGTATTCAGACTGTAAACACCCACTTTTCTCTTTCATGTGCTTAGGCTACCACTTTAGTCCTCCCTGTTAGTCCTCCAACCATTAAAATGCAAATAAACCCCCACACCACTCCTAAGAACAATGGGAAGGATTTTCAGCCATTCAGCGGCCATTGGTCCTCCAGCCTTTTAGGTGCAATTGCATCCTGGGATACCTTGTTAGTCAGAGCTGAGTAGGTGAGAATGAGAGCAATGCCACTTTGAACATACATTAATACTTTCTTTGATATAAAACAATAAGGAGAGCAACTGTTAATGTACTGAAGTCACAGAATGATTAAGAGACATACAAAGACTGGGAATGAGAAAAGTAAAGTATCACAATTTACCAATAAATTAATGTTTTACCTTAATTATGTTTTTTTATATTTTATATAAATTTATGAATTATTTTTTTTCAACACTACAAATTCAAAGTGTACTTACTAGTTGATTAAAACACTATCCTAATCTAACCATTATAAGCATCAATTCCTTTTCTAAAAGTGATTTTTGTGCTAAGAATGTATGCAAAAATGAAAGGCTGTTTTCTCAGAACTGCAGTTTGCAAAAGTATAATGTTCTATGGAACATTACAGCCAAAGTATTTCTTCAATCTTGGCAAGTGATACATCATTTTGTAGCTCTGGATCTGTACTTTAGTATCATGTAATAAAAAAAGGAAATTTTGCGAATGTGCTCCTCAAATATGCGTTCGGTCACAAATGACAGTCCGATCTCTGTGGGCGATGAAGGAAAACATGAGGAAAAAGGGTAGAAAAGGAGCAACCTTTGACAAGGACTGTCTAGGCCCTTTTATTGTCCAAGAGCTGTCCGAAAAGGGTGTGGCAATTTTGAAAGACTGACGGGAAGAGACTTCATCAGCAGGCATTTGGGTCAACTAAGGCAATTCCACAGACAAATGGAGGATGGTAATGCGTTATGTATGTATACATTGGAGTAGGTTAAATTAAGCCTTAGTGTTTAGAAGTGTTTGTAATATCAGTGTTATCTGTCTTTCTCTTCTTGAATTGTCTTTCAAAAACAGATTTGGCTGCACATCCCTTCCACATGTATGTTTAATTGCTTATTTCCTTATGTTCGGTTTCATATGATTAAAATTACAAGCAGGTAAAGAATTGTAATTGTGTTTTTCCCTCTGCCGAATTGGATAGCAGTTATTGGAGACCACTTGCTTGATTACACAAAGCAAGAGACAGCATTGGAGGCAGTTCAGAGGACTGCTGGACAGCTACAGTGACAGGACAGCATTCAGGAGAAAGTGGCACAGCTACAGTGGCAGAACAGGGAGGAGCAGCTGCAGTATGACCACAGAACAGGCAGCTTCAGATACAGGTAAGGTTCAGTTCAGGGATGTAGCTGTGAGAAAACTGAAGTTCCTGGAGGGTCAGAATGAGTCCTCCTTAAAAACAGATTTCTAGTCAATCACCTTGTCCAAAACTGTTATGTTTCCTTTCACTGTACCAACAGGAAAGAGGAAATGTGTACTTGACTGTGCTTCAGAGAATGGCAAGGTAGGAGCAATAATCGCTTTCAAAATCACTGCAAATTGCACTTTAAGCAACTGCGTGATATTACCAATGTTAATTGTTGACATTCCCTTGCTTTGCAGAGAAGTGTTGAAAACACACAGCAGTGACAGAGTGGCATCTAAGCAGCTCGCCCATGATGAAGGTGAGTACTGATATAGGGTTTAAAACTGATAAGTTTTTCTTACGTTGTCACTAACAACATTTTTGTGCATGTCTGATTTTTAAAATAGAACATTTTCTGAAGCCATGTTTCCCCTACCTGTGAAAAGTGAGGTAACTGAAGTATATGGAAGTACCTTCAATAAATAATTCCTACCACAATTCCTCAGTTCTTGAAATGTTAATCACATTCTGTTGTTTTTTGCAGGAAATCCTGTCTGCAATCACTGAGCAACAGCCTGGACGTGTCCTAGCAACAATCGGCAGAGCTATCCCAACAATGGAAGATTTTAAATCACTCTGTCCACCGAAGAAGGAGCACAGTTGGCTGACAGATGAAGTAATTGTAACATTTAACACTTTTCATAACTTCTCCATATCACTTTATAAACACAGTAGTATTGTTATTTCAGTTGTAATCTGCCTTGCTCAAATAATGACCAATGTTATTTCATAACTGTGACAATGCTCTACTTTTGAAAAGGTTGTGAACACTCGAGTTATGCAAGTGGCAGAGGAAAGACTTTTCAAGTACACCACAGTTGTACGTTAATTTGAATTTGTCCCATCTAATTCTTTAGCCCAAAATGTTACAACGTTGCTTTTCTTTTCATTTAATCAAAGACAAAGATGGCACTTCAAACCTACGACTTCATCGCTTGGTGGCGTGACTGGAGTCATGACGGGAGTGTGGATGTACGTCATCTGTCTTTCTTGTAGGCATTTCATTTATAGAAATATATTCATAATTCTGTAGGCATTGACATCACATTTGTTCGATTACAGTCTGGCAGGTTGCATAAAATTTAAAGGCTTTGTTATTTGAATAATGACACAGGACCTTTTAGGAGGACATGAGGATCCTTATTCCTCGTATTGTGATGTATGATAACCCAAAGACTGTGGCCCTGGAGTCTGGGAATCATTGCATCCATTGGGTATGAGTCTGAATGAACTGTAGTTACCACATCATTTTAATGTGACTATCTCAGGCATGGAATCATGGAAGTATGTGTCTACTTGCATGTCATGTTGTAACTATGCTTTGGCAGGTACTTTGGCGCTTCCTCTCAAATAAGAGTGTATGACACCAAAGGCACATTCCAGGACCTTGAACCTGAGGAATTGAATGTGTTGAGGTAGGCATAAAGGGAAATTAAATGTAGCTATGTAGCTAATAGCTCGTTCTTTCAAATTCAGGAACATTTAATGTCTTATTAAAATGTGAAACACTCCTGTACAGTTACCATATCAGTGTGAGAACATGTAATTGTTCATTATTTCGAAAGGGTGTGGCAGTGCTTCTGTCCACTTTTAGTCATTTAGTGTTTTGCTATAGTGTTCCTGTTTCCTTTCAGTCATGTGTTTGGACAAAACTGGGACCTCCAATCATGGAGGGTTACATGCCCCTCTCAGTGGCTACAGACGGACTCATCAAACTTTGTAGTATTCGTTTGCACTGTAAGTATCTTGTAAAAAGCTATGGTTGTTGCAGACCCTTCTGACGTCTAAGTGTGTAATATTGCAGACTGCTTACATCAAACCTTTATTCAACAGATGGCTATTTAGGCTTATGTTACACCTCTGTCCTCCTCCTCACATTGCCACCCACACACCCAGCATCTGTTTCCCCCTCGCTACAACAGATGGCTGTTTTTTCTGAACAGAGATGTCTTTACTATGACACTGGCATCACTGTTATGCTTAAATATCTTTTTGCTTTTCTACCATACTGTAATGGCTATTTAGGCTTAAGCTACATTTTTATCTTCAGTATTGTTTCAATAAAGTTGTCCCCCAATGAGGGTGGGTGGTGGTGGGCCAATAGATGAACCTTGTTCAACTTAGTATTTTATTATGGAAATGTAAACTGTATTTAATTTCAACTTTAAAGATGTGAGGACCAGCCATGTCATAATAATCAATTGTACTGGCCAACACTTTAATATTCAACCAACAGCACCTTGTGAAGCCAATGTCACACAATCTTGTTCTACAATATATGACAATAATTTTGTTAATTCAAGAGGAAATGACCTTTGGACATTGTCACATGTATTGTTCTATTGTTCTCATCAATAAAAAAAAAATACTAAAACTGTTACGTGGTAAGAGGTTTTTTTTTTGAGACTTTGTAGTTGTAGTTACAGTAAATACCTTAATCTGCCATCACTGCCAATGTATGTATATTTTTTTTTATATATGTCATAAGTCCATGCATACCTTAAAATGGCTTACACACTTATCATTGTAACATAAACTGTATCACTGTACAATCCAAAAGTTTTGATCAATTTCTGGTTAAAAGTGGCTGGTATGAGCACTTGAGAAAGGAAATGAAAAGTTTTCATGCTAGCTAGCTAAGGTCATGTGTGTTTATGATGCCTTTATCTCCCAAGGCAGTGTCTGAAGGTGGCAAGGAGGTGCCAATTATGATTCTGAGGGATACAGGTACAGCTCAGTCATTGCTTTTAGCAGAGGCTATGGACCTGCCTGTCCCTTCCTCTCTCAGTAATGGAGTCCATCAGGCGGGCCTAGGAGGGGAATTTGGTATGGTCCCCTTGCGTGAACTAGCGGTCTGACTTGGTTGTTAGCTCAGTTACAGTTGGTATAGTGCCATCCCACCCTGTTGATGGCATTGACTTATTGTTGGGTAATGACCTTGCTGGTGCCCAGGTAGGGGCAAACCCAGTTGTGTCGAAAGTTCCATGTGAAGAGGTGGGCATGAAAGAGCTTGAGCAGTGGTTCCCTGAAGTTTTTACAGCTTGCGTGTTGACTCATGCCCAAGCTAAAGCTCAAGGAGGTACAGGAAAATCCTCAATTAAGTTGAAGCGTTAGTGGGAGCTCAGCGGGCAGACCCTGGTTTGAAGGAAGCGTTTATCTTAGCATAAGCCTAGGCTGTAGAGGCCATGATGATTGGGGGTTACCATTTGCAGGATGGAGTACTGATGAGGCGGTGGAGGCTTCCCCAGCAACCTGCATAGGACTGGAACATAGTGGACCAGAAAGTGTTACCAGTGGCATATCGGGAGAGTGTGCTTCGGATGGCACGAGGCACTGGTGATGGGCCATTGTGGCGTGCGCCGAACCCTGACCAAGATTGGCTGCCATTTTTTACAGCCACCCTCTTATTTCTGAGCCATTCTGCCGTGTGATGGTGGATTGTGTAGGGCCCTTACCATAAATGAAGATGGGGAATGAATATATTCTAACCATTTTGGATGTAAGCACTTGTTTCTATGAGGCTGTCCCATTATGCAATATATGGGACAGTACAGTTGTTGACACTTTGACCCAATTTTTCACACAGTATGTGTTGCTGAAAGAGGTGCCGTCTGACCGGGGTAGTAATTTCACATCCACTGTGTTCCAGGCAGTTATGCATAAGCTGGGAGGTATACGGCAAGTGACTTCCTCAGCATACCACCCTCAGTCCCAAGGTCCAATTGAGTATTTCACCAGACCCTGAAGGAAATGGTGCGGGCATACAGCAACCAGTTTCCCAGAGAATGGGATGTGGCTATGCCCTTTTTAATGTTTATGGAACAGGGCTCTGTGAACAAGTCAACCGGATTTACCCGTTTTGAGCTGGTTTATGGCTATGAGGTCTGTGGACCTTTACGCCTGATCAAGGAGCGCTTGGTAGGTAGTCAGGGCCCTGAGGACACTTTGCAGTATGTTGTGCGTTTTAAGGATAGGTTGCAGGCTGCTTGTGAGATTGCTGTTATTGTTGCCGGTGGGCAGTGGGAAACTGGGTGTACGTTTTCAAGGACCCTATGCTATTCTGAAATGGGTGGGACCCTGCAGCTATGTGTTTAGTACCCCCGGACGGCAAGTGAAGTCTTGTTTATGTCATGTCAATTTATTGAAGCGGTACGAGGGTGTGCTTCTGTGTGTGTTGTGGCCCCACCTGATCCTGATGGGGCGGGTGGGGGGCTTGTGTCGTCGCTTCCTGAGCCCATGAATGCAAAGCTCCAATAAAACTCTGGCTCAGAGTGCTGAGCAAGCAGTTGAATTATTTGGAACCATCCCAGGTTGATGACTTGGTGCGACTGGCTGAGTCTTTCCTAGAGATATTGAAGGACACCCCTGGGCTAACAGACCTTGTGGTCCATGAGTTTAACAATGGGATGGCTGCTCCCATTAAGCAGCATCTTTACCATTTGAATCCACAGAAGCGGGAAATCATACAGCAGGAGCTCGACTACATGGTGGAGATTGGGGCAGTTGAGCATGGGGTAAGTGACTGGAGCTCTCCAGTCGTGTTAGTAGCCAAGGAGGGGGGAGCTCACTGCCATTGTACTGATTACCGTAAGATAAACGCAGTGGCTAAGACTGATGCATACCCTACATTGAGGGTTTGAGGATTGTATTGATGGAATAGGAGGGGCTCAGTTTTTTTTTGTGTTTTTTTTGGACCAAGTTTGATCTTTTAAAGGGGTACTGGCAAGTCCCTTTAGGTCCTCATGCCAGGGAAGTGTCAGCCTTTGTCTCCCAGGGTGCTCTCTATTGTTGTCAGGTTCTGTCTTTTGGTATGAAAAAATGCACCCGCAACGTTTTAACGTCTAATGAATTTAGTGACAGCTGGCCCCCCTGATGTTGTCACATATATCGATGACATTGTGGTTTACAGTGATACGTGGCCAGACCATTTATGGACAACTGCATCTCTGTTTTCGGCACCTCGCTGAGGCTGGCCTGGTGGTGAACCCACCCTCCCAAGTATGAATTTGGTAAAGGCCAGGTGATGTATCTGGGCCATTGGGCTGGCCGAGGTGCCAGGTGCTTCCTCGGACTGCTAAGGTGCAGGCCATCTTGGACTTCCCGGTGCCTCTAAATCACCAGCAGTTAATGCATGCTCTCAGAATGTTCAGGTTTTATGGCAAATTTGCTCTGAAATTTGCTACAGATACGGCACCTCTGACTGACCTGCTTAAGAAATGTACTAAGTGGGTTTGGACTGTGGCATGCCAGGTTGCCCTGGATCATGTTAAGGCCATGTGAGCCAGTGTTAGTTGTGCCAGATTTTTTTAAACAGCCTTTCTTCATGGCGGTGGATGACTGTGATGTTGGTGTGGGGGCGGTCCTCCTCCAGGTTGGGATGGATGGGGCTGAGAGGCCTGTGGCCTACTATTCCCTAAAGCTGAACCGGCACCAGAAGGCTTATTTGACTATTGAGAAGGAGGCTTTCGTCCTGGCGGTCGTGGGGGATGTTGTGGTATATTCTGATCACAATCCTTAGTTTCTTGGCAAAATATCAAATGCCCGACTCATGTATGAGTAAACTGATTGACCCTAAGCAGTCTCCCCTTCTCTGTCTGGTACATCTTTTAAGAGAGTCAAAACAACAGGATGACATTGCAAAGGTACAAAACCACAAGACGGGAGACAAAAAAAAAGGAAACAAGCAGGGGTAATAACAGGCAGACTATCAGATGCAAAGAGGCTCGTAGCATACACAGGTGACACAAAATTAAAGATTTGGCAACTTGACCCAGGATGTGTGATGGTACATAAACATCATCTTACCATGGAGATACCAGTACCCATTTTTTTTAACAATCCTATCTATGTGATCAGACCATGACAGACAACTATTGATAATTATGCCTTGTAATTTAAGCTTGACAACCTGTTCTATAGGTTCACTAGACAAGTACAAAGTCTGATCACTCGGCAATATTCACAATTTGTCTCGCTATAAAAAATTTAAAAAACCACAAAAAATACTCAGGACATGACCTCAGTGTCCTTAATGTTAGAACACAAACGTCCATGAATGCAAAACGTCAGCCTGAGAGGGAAAACATGACCAAGGTCCAGACCTTGGCGACCTCATAGCTGGCTTCAGGGGTGGTCATGAGTACATACTATCGTTGTCAATAAGACATGCACATCATAAATGCATATGTCATAAATAATAGACTTCCAGTGTTTACAATGCCCTCTGGTATAGGTGATATTATGCAGGAGATTCAGTGCACAGCTCTTTGATGTAAGAATGTTTATAGATACCAAGGCAATACACGCCTGCAGGTAAATCACTAACGGGAGCGAGAGGACAGCTGAAATTTGGTGGGGAACCTTAATGCGGTCCAATCAAGAATATCTCAGTAACTGAGGGACAATGATGATGTGTCGTATGACGTGAGATTTGCCTGGGCGGCATGGGAGCGTGAGACAGAGCCTGAAAGCTTGTGTCTCACGCCAGAAGCGTGAGAGTGGGCAACCCTGGTCTTGTAATGTTATCAAAGAGTAAAAAGCGTTTACGACCAACACTTCACACAGTCTTTCTGACTTAAAAGCTCCCCACCACAAAGTCACCCATATATATAGCTTCAGTAAGAAAAACCCCTCTTTCTATAAATGAAAAGCAACGGGAATCTTAAAAGGGTAGTGTTGCCACTGGTCATATTTGGAGAAAAAAAATCCAAGGTTTATTTTGAAATTTTCAATATCTAGCTCCAAATGAATGGGCATGGGGATGCATTCATCTCAAGTGATAAATTACTTTCCTAACTACAGTATAAACACATTAGTGATCATCTAATCCACTATGGACAAACCTTTATATACAACAATTTATGAAACAAAGTCAGGAACTGAAACTTAAATAAGGATAAACAAGTGTGCACCTCTTGTTTTTGATGGGTGATTTGCTATTAAACTATGACGTAGAAATAATGAACCCAAAATCTAAAAGAAGTGACTAAAAATAGCACAACTACTGAACAATTAACATTTATAACTCAAGGCAAAAAAGCAATTAAGTAGTGAGTTGATAAATTGACTGTGCTATGAGTTAAAAATACATGCAGACATGTTTTGGCGTAAAGAAGTCACCAGAGCAGGATCAAGAGACTAAACAACACGCCTGGGTTTAACCTGCTTATCTGATTCAAAGGTGGATGGACGACCTTTGCGTTATTGTCCACCACCCTCATGAGAATATGAAAAATGACACAAAAAGCATGAATGGTTTTCCCTGACAATGAAGCCCAATGTTTCCCCATATGCAGCAATCTATTTGGATGCAAAAATCTTCTGTTTACTAAAAAATACACCGCACACATCTCAGTATATGCAGGAAATTAAGACATTCAGAAAGATTCAACGCCATTACGACTAGCTAACAGCGCACTGGTATTGGTACTTTGCCTCTGTAACAGACCTGCCTATATCAGTGATTTGGTTAAATCATTCCTTCAAATAGCTCATCAATGTTTTCATTACATAAGACATACTGTAATGGTTGAAAAATACGTGTAGTCTAATGAATGTACCTAAATTGTTTTTCTAAAAAATACCTTACAATTATTGTTGGTTACATTACCTAAGTATTTTCAATATTATGAAACTGTATATGTATAATGTATTATATGAAAATGTAATCAACATGATTGTAACTTTAGCTAAAGTTTGTCAGCTAACATTAGTTTGGAGTGTATAACACCAGTTAATGTGATTTTCAGCTGCCTTCAAAAGGAAAAAAATGCATTTTTTTAGCAATCGAGTCTGGAGAGAAGAGGGTTAGAGAGGCAAACAAATAGCTAAGAAGTGAAAATTAGGGGTTTTTAAAGAACTTTATTGATTTCATTGACTCAAAGCACGTAATACAATACAATGCAGATCATTTTAAAACAACAGACATTTTACAGAACAGCTAGAATTAAAGTTATAGCTTAACTGCAGTCCAGTTCAGCAGAGGGAGTTTTATTAAGGTCAAGAGTCCGTTTCCCTTTCAAGACAGTAATTATTTGTTTTAAAACTACATCACAATTTAAAAATACAATTTCCAAAGTCATTTTACATCTTGTTTTCCACAATTTCATCATTGCAACACATACATAACCAAAACATTTTTTGAATGTCTTCATCTATAATTTCATCAAATAAAGCATATACAATAGTTTTTTGGTTGCAGGAAATGTCCAAACCAATGTTTTTAAGCTTATGCCATACTTCTTTTGATCTGTACCAATCTACTAATAAATGACTGTTTCTTTTTCTGTACAATGTGGCATAGGACATTCAAGTCTTAAAACAACTCCATTTCACCACCCCTCTCACTGGCAGTCTACCATTCACAGTTAGCCACATTACGTCACGCCTCTCTCCTGATATGTATTTATTATTTAATCGTTCTAATAATGTCTTGCTCTGTTCATATGAACAATCTTTATAAGATACCGTGCCACCATATACATGATCATTTACCAGTTTGTATATACCTTTGTTTGACTGTGTTCCCCAATTGATACACAAGTCTTGTATGTCTCAATAAAATCATCATACATTAGTGCATAATATGGTATGGATCTCTTATTAAAACCCTTTTGCTTTTTTACACCATGTCACATTTCCTACACATGTTGCTTTTCTTGACATTCCATTTGTGATATTTTTACAAAATGCAATTTTCAGTTTCTTACCAATTTCAATTGCACCAACACCACCAAACTCAAACTCTTGTACATCAGCTCTCGTTTTGAGACTTCTCTTTTGTTACCCCATATCAGTTTAACACAATTTTTATTAAGTCTGGTAATATACCCATCAGTAGGAGGAAATATTGTCGCTAAAAATAATTATCTGGAAAGTATGACTTTCCTATTTCTCAATTATTCTTCGTAAAATTTTTTCTTTTTGATCCCAGTTTCTTGTAACACAATCTCTATTGTATTCGAAGTATTTCAATTTCTTCCTTGACTTCATTTTCCTCCCCTATCCACACACATTCGGTGTTTGTATGATTTAACTTTACTCCTGCAACTCCTTTCATTCGAGGTGGAAATGTTGTAAAATCACATTCATCTCTTCCTGGTTTTTAATAAAAACTGTTACATCGTCCACATAAGCAATTACCTTCAAATTGTAGGGATTTGTTGGAGTATTCCTCACAACATGGCACCAAAAGTGTAAGGAATCACAACAAAGGGCATCACTTACATGGAGGAAATCCTGTAACATATTCTACAAATACTGGTGTAATTACAATATATCCATCTCATCTATCAGTCTCATAAATATATAAATATGAAATTTCAACTAATAATTGAATTAATTATAATTAAAATGACAATATTAACTAGTCATAATCAAATCACAACATTACACATTCAGTTATAACCAAATTCATAATGTTAATGATTGGACAAAACATGAAAGCACTTGGAGTTCTTCTGAGCTGCAGAGGTTGGAAAACATTCAATATATGTGCAATATTAATAAACACACAACCTTGGAGTATAACGAAGTTTGTTGAACACAAGTACTAAACGGCAAAGCATGATTTATTACAACGTACAATAAACAATGTGTGTGTGGGTATGTGCATATGGTTAGGCTTCGTGTGTGTGCGCATGTGCATTAGCTTGTATGGGGGTTGGAATGTTCTCCTATGTGTGGGGGTCGCGCAGCCTTGGGTGTGTGCGCGATGCACATGTGTTAATGGAGAAAAAAGGAAAAGAGATGGTAGGAGTTTTAAACTTAGCTGAAGCCAATGGTGCATGCAGTGTGCTAAAAATGGATAAAATCGCGTAACCCACTAATGCCGGGTTGTTGTAGGTTAGTAGCTAAATAGATCACATGCAAAACCTAGTTTGAGTGAGACATCTGACCTTGGCTTGGAGCCAGCTAAACAATGATCCAACACAACAATGAAAGAGATAATAGATAAGAACATCAAACAACACAGTTCATTACATCCAATTATGAATACAATAGGATGTAGTGAAGCTATGATGTCTATCTGTGCCCAGTGCTACAGCTTTACTGTTGAGGTTTTCTCCGTTGGTTACACGGAGAAAGTCAGTCTCTGGTTTCCCAAGACGCAGAGTTGGTTGCTCGCTCGTTATCTCTGGGGTCCGATGCCGTTGTGGAATGCCGTCGCTGAAGATCGGAGTGGTCTGGCTGGCGTATATAGCTGGATGAGGTTTTGGAGGTAGTTACCAGCTGTCCGGTTAGCTGCAGAATAGGCCAGGGTCAGGGTTTTGAACTTGATTCTGGCTGCTACTGGCAGCCGGTGGAGATGCTTGAAGAGAGGAGTGACATGGGAATTCTTGGGGAGGTTGAAAACCAGGTGAGCAGCTGCAATCTGCATTAACTGAAGAGGCTGTCTGGTGCAGGCTGGTGGGCCTGAGAGGAGGGAGTTACAATAGTTTGAGCGAGAGGGCACCGTGGCCTGGAGGAATAGCTGGGTGGAGTACATAGTCAAGAATGGTCGGATCTTCCTGACGTTACAGAGAAGAAAATGACAGGACCGCGCTGTCCAGGAGATGTAATCTTTGATGTCCAGTTTGTCATCAAGGATGACATCCAGGTTTCCAGTTGAGTGGGAGGCTGTAACTTTAGACCCATTGACAGTGATGGAGAGCTCTCGTACCCTTTACAGTTGCTTACTAAGGAAACGAAAATTAATTATGGTTAAATGAATTAGTTTCACAGGTATGAGTAAACCGCTCACCACCACGGTGTCGCAGAATGATTAAAAAATTCAAGCATGATGGTGTGCCACACCCTTTTCAGAACTGTCCTCCGTTTACAGTACATGTTAATTATGATAATACTCATCATATACACGGCCCAATGCTGAGTACAGGCACCTTGCTTACATTGTTACATAAAGGAAACAAAATTAAAAGACAATGAACACATACATGGCCCATACACACACACATCCACATGAACACTGAAAAATGACAACCGCAAAGCAAGATGGAAAATGTGGTGTTGCATCTTCCACGATGTTGATGAATCCAGTAACGGCTGAAATTAACAGCTGTAATTCTCCATATGTCCTCATTGTATTGGAAGGATCCCACCCGGATTGATTCAATATGTGATCCCAAGTCCAGCTACATCCACTCGTGTTGGTGCACATATGAGAACTGTGGATCTGCCTGTCTTTGGCCATATGATTATGAGTATTAGCACTGGTAGACTCTGGAGTATTTTGTAGGGAAGAGGGAATGACTGGTGCCTCATGCTTGGTCCGACTTGCGGTGGTGTAGAAAACCTGATTTTTGGATGTTTGCTATTCCAAATATATTTACGTAGTCATGTGTCAGCCTTTCTCCAATATCCCACCAGAGGAGGAAGCAGAATCATCATGCTCACAAAATTGATACACGTTCATTTTAATGGAAGCAACCCTTGTTTGCAAAGAAGCAGATAATTTTGTCCATATGGCTATGTCATGTTCAACCTCTTTGAAAATGTTTTAATAGTTAGACCTTACTATGTTGTGTAGGGAAGTTTGAATCTGAATACTTAGATATCTAATCTCGGTTTTAATTGGGATATCGCAAGGTAATGGCACCTTTTACAGCTTCATTCAATGGCATCAGTGCTGACTTTGTCTAGTTGATCTTAAAGCCAGACAACATCTTGGAACTGTTTAAAAGTAGACATTGCCCCTAAGTTTTTGCTATCCGTTAAGTAAATAAATACATCATCAGCAAAGGCCGATATAGTATGCAATGAGGATTTAATTTGAATAGGAGCAACAATCTGGTTCTGCCTTAGATGTTGAGCTAAGCGGTTCTGGAGAGAGAATGAAGAGGTTCGGCAAGGGACCACATCCCTGCAGAGACCTGCAGAAAATGGGAAAAGGAGTAGCATGTAGGCCATTAGTGGAGAATATGGCTGTGAGTTTCACATATAAAACACATTCCAAAGTTCTTCCCCAGTCCAAATCTCCAACCACCCACAGATGCTGCCATTCAAGCCTATCGAAGGCCTTCTCTGCATCTAGTGACAGGATAGCACATGGGGTGTCTAGTTGTTGTGTTTCATCTATTACGTGCATTAGTCATCGAATGTTCTCTTAATTTATAAACATTTGGAACAATTTAATTCCCATTGTCGTATTTTGGTTGCAGATTCAGCCCTCTGTTTTGGTTCATAAACTAGTTCTCCTGGGAATAAACCCACACCTAGCGTACTGGGTTTTTGATTTTCTGACAGACCACAATATTTCAATCTCAAAACATGTACCTCATCAGTAATATCTGTAAATGTAGGTGTGCCTCAAGGCTGTGTACTATCCCCCATGCTGTTTATTTAGTACACTAACAGTTGCATTAGCCAAAGTCTAAATTGCTCCATTATTAAATTTTCAGATGATGTCGCTTTAATTGGCCTTCTAACTCATAGTGAAGTAAACTACCTACAGGAAGTAGCTAACTTTGTTAAATGGTGTTCCGACAATTCATTTATTCTGAACACTAAGAAAACAAAACATTCATACTGACTTCAGAAGAGGGAATTCAGATCACACAGCTGTAACAATAAATGGGGAGGAGACAGACAGTTTTCGAATACAAATACAGTGCATTCGTTTTTTACGCAAACTTAACATATGCAAATTCACTTTAATGCCCCTTGAAACACGATTCAAAAATTATAGCTTTATGCAATGTTACACACTTTAACGTGAGTGGTAATTTTTAAATTATATTATTTAATAATGATATTTAGTAATATTTTAATTGGCAAAGGAAATTACGAGTGGTATTTAAAGTAGTGTACAGCATTTAGCATAAATGTAATTATATACTGTACCATTAGCATTATCCGATATCCCCTTTACCAATACGATACCCACCCTCTCTCATAGATTTTTTTGACATCATAGTTCAATGATGTCAAAAAAAAAAGGTAAAGCAAAGTGGTAATAAAGAACTTAACTGATAATGAAATAACAATATAAAAATGGTAAAAAAAAAAAAAGTTGTCACATGCTATCTGAGTCCGACATATGGTAAAAGTTCAATCCTTACTACGAATTTTCTGAGTAAGTTGGTTGACGTTACGCGACCGCGGAACGCATCTCAAGTATTACCATTAATTTAAATGGTGACACTAGACTTGAATTACACAATTTTGCTTACGTGTGCCTTTTCAGGACCACATCTTTGCGTAAAACGCAAATGCAATGTATCTTGGGAACATTGACAATAAATTAAACGAGTCTACAGTAAAGCTCATGAGAAAACTGTGGTCTTATAATGTGGATAACACTCTCCTCTCTCTCTCTTACCAACATTTCATTCAAACAGAGTCTATAGCAAAGCTCATGAAAAAAAATGTGGTCTTATAATGTGGATAACACTCTATCACTCTTTTACCAAAGTTTCATTCAAAGCATACTGACTTTCTGTATTCAGGCCTGGTCTGGATCACTGTCTATGCAAAATAAAAACAAACTCAGTAAGATTTAATAAATTGGCATCTCCTAAATCCAAATTCATGTGCATTTCTGCCCTTACCCTTTGTGACAGATTTACTTTAAATCTGGTTCAATGCATTGCTTATGACTCCACCCACTACCTTCACAGTGAGTTCACACTTCTGCCTTTGGTGGACGCTTCTTAATGCCCGCTTCTTAATGCCCAAACGCAGATCTAATAGAGCACTGAAGTTATTCATCCCGAGGAGCATCAAACTCCTTAAGACACTGTAGGATTCTTGTAGCTCTCTAACCATATGAAATGCACAGTGTTCTGTATTATGGGATCCTGCACTTACAATTTGTGTCTGATAGTCCAGTTTATAGTATATATGTCTAGTATATCATGTATGTTTTATGATAGGTATATATTGTTGGATATTACATGCTCTATTTATGTATGAACCATGAATGAAGCCATGCATGTATGTATTTTACTTGGGTGGAAGAAAAATTCCTGAAAAGGCTAATAAGTGAAATGAATGGAGAATCACCTCCCAGTGAAGCCATCTCCAGTGATTTTGGAGCCAGCTGCTCCGGAATGTGTCAGGAGTGATCTAATTGAACATTTTTTTTAAATATGTTCCTCTGTTGACCAAGAAGAACTGCTGGAGATCTTGGATATCCACAGTTGTCTGAAAATACCAACGGCAAACTGCTGAGGATATTCTGAAAGAGCTGGCCCACAAAAAGCTTCTTCAAGAGCCTGCTCATGTCTTGAACAATGGGCAAACATACTTACTACTGCAATCAAGAAACTGAAGGCATTTCATCCACGGTGTAACGGTACGTGTTTTCACTCTGAACCGTCACGGTACAGACATTAGGGTTCAGTGCATGTAGTAGTGCGGAGAATGCACGGTAGCCTATGTGCGAAGATTGATGAACATAATGCGGAACCAAATCCCCACCCAGTTGGGTTATAAGCCGTTAGCAAGCACAGCGTTCACTGCACTGTAATTTCTAATTAGTTAACCTTACTTAAAAAAACATGCAAGCTGATTGCCTGAAAAAAAACTAAGTTAAGTGGAATAGGAGTTGAATGTTGTACTAACAAATGCTTATGAAGTGAACTTACACTTGAGTTTAAGTACATAAAAAAACTATATAGAGGACTTGATAATTTACTTAGATGAACTCTTGACTGAGTAAATCTGAGTAGTCTATACTATTTCAAACAACTAATTAATCATAAGTGAAAAATACAGATGCCAAAATGTCTGAACTACAGGACATAACCCGAAAAGGTGGCCATAGGTACCTATTTGCAATTTGAATTTTAAACATATTGGGGTAAAAGTACAGTCATATGTACTTCTAAGAACTGGAGTAGTATGTAGACGATGAATAATTTTAAACTGTGTCTCATGAGATTTAAAAGAACGGCTTATTTTCTTTGTGTTAAGAAGTAGATTTGTCCATTGTTCTTTGCTAATATCAACTCTTAAATCTGCTTGCCAAAGTAATTTATTAGTCTCTGTATTTACCTTTCCAAAACTTACAAGAGAAGTATAACGTTCAAAACTTTTTTGTCACAAGCAGAGGTGATTAGCCTTTCCATTTTATTTATTCCCACAATATGACTTTTAGTCAAAAAAGAATTAATATAACTCCTAATTTGGAGAAAATAGAAAAAATGACTTTGTGGTAGTCTAAATTCTGACTTAAGCTGTTCAAACGATTTTAAATTACCATTAAATATTATAAATTAAATGGATTCCATTGGTATCCCATAGTTTAAATCCAACATCAAAACAAGAAGGTGGAAAATTAGGATTATTAACTACTGGTGCTAGAAAGGGGAATGAACTCTTAATTCCTAAGTTCCTCTTAACTCTGTCCCACAGTTTCAAAATATGAATGACCAGCATGATTTCCTTAAGAGTAAGGGGCAGAGCAGAAAGGTCAATAAACGGTCGAAGCTATTGAACTATAAGGGGAGCTGGGGTTTAACAAGTTAGCCAAATACTTCCTATGTTCATTACTATGCTCATAAAGCCTCTGTCTTTATCCAAAGAGAGCTTTTTCAGCCTTCTGAGAAAGAAGAGTATTAAGGGCAGTCCTAGCTACCACAAGCTGATCCCAATTAGATTTACAGTTACAGGGGGTCCTTGACTTACGAACAAGTTCCGTTCCTACTACTTGTCGTAAGTCGATTTTCGACATAAGTCGGAATTTATACCTAAATTATACTTAAGTTAACACCTTAAGTCACTCACACTGTGCACAAAACATATGAAGGACATATAAAATACAGTAATTAAATGAAACGGTAATAAAAAAAAAAGAGAGAACAATTTCTTATCTTTATTTCTGTGGTCGTATTCACGAACCAAACCGCTTAGGTCGAAACTAGGTTTTTTAAATCATTTATGGGAGTGCGTCGTAACCACGAAACATCATAACTCGAGACCATCGTAACCCAAGGACCCCCTGTATTATGTTTATAGACAGCCTCAGCATCAAGTAATTTTAGTTCGAGGTTCCGCTGTTCTGTTTGCGCCGCCTTCTTTTTTTGCGCTACAGTATGAAATTATCAAGCCTCTAAGATACACTTTTGTAGTTTCCCATAATATACTGAAGGATTTGTGTCTCCATTATTATTTATATTAAAAAAAACGTATTAATTCTTCCATGGCTTGAGCACAAAAAATGGGATCTGAAAAAATTGATCTGTTACATCTCCAAATATAGGGACTAGGAGAAGGATGTCTTACATTTAAACTTAAAAATGCTGGGGTGTGATCTGAAATACGAAGGGACCCAATGCTTGCATTTTTGATAAGCCCCACTAGGGGCCTAGGAAGAAGAAAATAGTCAATTCTAGAATATGACTTAGATGCAAGAGAATAAAAAGTAAAGTCCTTGGATAAAAGATTAATTAATCTCCAAACATCAATCAATCCCAAATCAGATACAATGTTATTCAGTGCTCAAGACCTTTTTATGGTCTTACTTTTTATTACTTTATACTTTTATGATTAGTAGGTGGCAACTCATCAACCTTCCCATTCAAGACACCATTCCCATCGCCACCAAAAATGGTGGAATTAGACTTATATTCAGAAATAACAGAAGACAATTTCATAAAGAATTGGGGTGAAAGGTCTGGTGCAGCATATACATTTATAATTGTAATTTTCTCCCTATATAGAGGACCATACATGTACTAACACATAACAACCTTCTGGGTCTTTTTCAGTAAAATAGAAAATAAATGGAAACTTCTTATCAAATTAGCAACTCCTCTCCTCTTACAAGTACTGGAGGCATATACACAATGGCCAACCCAATCCATTTTAAGCTTGCTATGTTCAATGTCGGTTTATATGGGTTTCTTGTAGTAAACCAAAAGATATTTTTTCCTTATGAAGAATTGATAATATTTTTTTCCTCTTTATCACATGATTACTACCATTAATATACCATGAACATATTTTCACACATGACTTATTTACAGACATTCAAATAGATAAACATATATACAAAAGAATAATGAATTAACCCAGAAATCCCTGATACTACATGACCTTGTTGTATTACCTAAAAGCACTATCCCATCTAATGTCAGATAACATATTACTAAAATACTTCCCTGTGGGGGGGAAAAAAAAAAAAAAACTCAGCCCCTACCTTACCAAATAACATAAATGTAATTCTCGTGAAACTCCAGCCCATCCACACATTCAATAGTAACAGACCTTTTCCCCTTCATGCCTCACTGCTGACACACCCCACGTAACAAAATGGCGAGTAGTCTGCATCTAAAAATTAAATTTAATACTGCTAAATCCCTTTAATTCTGTTTAATCATTCCGTATTATCTAATACTGTGCGAATATGTCAATCAAATATACTAAGTTAAGCCTACATCAAAAATAACAAGGAAAAGAGACTCGCACACATAACCGACCAAAGGGAGGGGAAAAAAGGCATTGCATGGGAACACTTATCACATTTCCATATTGGAATTCATCCTTGTCAAAAAATGTTCCACCTCCTGCGGCGAAATAAGTTTTTAGAGCCTCCATGCTCCACAAATAGCTTCACTGGGAATACCGTGGAATACTTCAAACCAATATCACGCAGTTTCTTCTTTACCTCGTCAAATTCTTTGCATTTGCCAGCAACTTCTGCACTGATGTCCTGAAAAATGTAAATCCCTTTGCCTCTGTAATTAAGATTGCGTTTCTCCGGCTAAACGCATTATTTTATCTTTGTCCTGGATGTATAAAAACTTCACAATGAGTGGTCTGGATTTCACTGATCTGTTTTGCGTAGAAGTGCGATATGCTCTCACAGTAGTTGGAGGAACTGTAAAGTTCTCTTCACCAAGAGAACAAGAGTTCCACAAGCAATTGCGACACAAAGCCAGCTGGATCATGTTGTTTAGAGCCCTCAGGAATTGATAAAAGACAGATATTTAACTGACAATCCTTATTCTCCATATTATCAATCTTTGCTTTCATAACAGAGAGCTGTTTTTCCCATAGAAATCATTCGATCATCAGTCACTTGGTAATTATCCTCCATAGCACTCACCCTTATTTCCATTTCAGTAAGATGGTCAGAGAGGGTGGACAAACAGGATTGAATGTTTCCAAGTTTAGTTTGAATATCGGCCACATTTGCCGCTATGTCCTTCTGTAAATCATGCTTGCAGTCTTGTATTGCAGGAACGAGAGATTTCAGAGATAATTCTCCTTCAGGCTGCATTGCTTGTTCGAACCTACAGCGCGGCTTAATCACATACACCTGGTCGTTGCTTCATGTTGAGACAGACAAGCGCATTTCAACTTAGAATTTTCCAAAAGCAGCCGGAAAAAAAACAAAATAGACATATTAGAAGGTCTATTTTTCTGAAAAAGGAACAACTCTAAAGAGCTAAATGAGCTTTAGCGGTCACATTAAATCAGTTTTACATAACTGCAGATAACCTGACAGCGGAGCTCACACTCACACGTCCATTCCCTAGTCCCATTAACGTTAAGTGAACCTATGTGTATCACCTTCATAAGCAAAGGAGAAAACAGACTAAGAAGAGGGAAACAAGAAAAAGGAAACAAGACACCCTGTGTGACACTACCATTTTATTATTGTTTCAGCAACAGTGTTTTCCTCTGCCTTATTGCAGTAACGTACTTCTTGAGAGGAAACCTCTTTTTTTCTACTGAGCTCGTCAAAGCCCACCGTTCTCTGCAGTGTCAACACCGATAACACAAACTTTTGCTCATCAGGGAAAAAAATCTGTAAAAAAACCCTCTCATATGTCTTTACATTACATTATATTGAAGGACATTTGTTAGACGTTCTTATCCAGAGCGACTTACAAAGGAAAGTGCATAAGTCTCATCCAAAAAAAACATTAATCTGTTCCAGTGAAAAGATACATCTGCACCCTGAAACGCCACATCTGACACACAAGAAATATTGGAAAGTACATCCTCATCACCTATTATCTCATCTGTAGAGCCTTGGGAAAAAGAAACTCCCACTATGCTCTCCTCAACTGCCATAGCCTCCCTGCCCCGATATCCAGACTGCTCACACCCACAGCAGAGACCACCTTCTTCATAAACACAGAGCAGGCAGCAAAAGGTACAGAGCCACTGGTCACAGGTTCATCATTTTCAACAGTATTGCCCATGGGCTCAGTGTCTGCAGCTACACTGCTCTCTCCCTGTTGCTGAAGAGAGACCCAATCGTCAGTCACACATGGGTCTGAAACACACGGCTCTGGCCGGGACCACCTAGCCGCTACACACCCACTGCCCTCATCCCCCATATCCGCCAGCCTCTGAAGGGCAGAGCCCTTCCACCTGGTCTATGTGTGGGCAAACATGCTTTTTGCGACCTACATCTCCACACTCAAAGCACCGTAAACTGTCTGTGCTCCCATAAACCACACAGGTTCTATCCTCATACCTGCGGCGAAATGACACATCTAAGGTCTGTGTCGGAGATTCCAAAAAAATGAAAACCTGCCATCAAAAAGACATAACATGTTTCAAAGACTGGCTTTTACAGCCAAGTGAAATCATACTGATAGAGATGGCAAACTTTCCAAAACCTCTTGCTCCAAAACTTCATTCGGAATGAAAGGTGGCACATTCGAAATTGTGACTGTCCTAGATGGGGAGTGAAGAGGTGTAATTTGGATATACAAATCGTTAATAACAATACCGTTCAACCATCTGATTCACAAGTCTTTCCTCTCCCAGAAAAACAACCACTGCTTTATTCATTCGCGACGGAGAGACAATACTGTCATGCCCAATCTGTGCTCTTACAGCAAGGAGAACATCTTCCACTGTTGCGGTCGCCTCAGGTACACACCTGAAACCATGCCGAAGAGAGAGAGAGAGAGAGAGAGAGAGACGCCATAAGAACATAAGAACATATTATGACGAGGACAGGCCATTCGGCCCAACAAAGCTCGCCATTACATTATTTAAAGAGTATCCAAAACTGCATCAAGTCTGGACTTGAACACAGCAAGGGTCTCTGCCTCAACTACATGTCCTGGCAACTCATTCCATGTATTGATAACTCTTTGCATGAAATAATACTTCCTTACATCAGTGCAGAACTTACTCTTAACTAGTTTCCATTTATCTCCCCTTGTCCGACAGACTGAACTTAACTTAAAAAATTTATCGTAGCTAACCTTGTTGAGTCCCTTTAGAAATTTAAAAACCTCTATTAAATCACCCCTTAGTCTCCTCTTGCTGAGTCTAAATAGGTTAAGTAACTTTAGTCTTGCCTCGTAGCTTTTATGTTTCATGCCAGGAACTAATTTAGTTGCCCTCCTTTTTCAAGAGCCTCGATATCTTTCTTATAGTGCGGTGCCCAGAACTGCACACAGTATTCCAAGAGTGGTCTAACAAAAGCATTGTATAATTTTAATATAACCTCCTTAGATTTATAATCAATACTTTTGGCTATATATCCTAGCATTCTGTTGGCCTTTTTTACTGCTACAGCACACTGCCTAGATCCTGTTAGGCTTTGGTCAACTATTACTCCCAAGTCTTTTTCAAATTGAGCACAATCTAGTTAACTTCCTCCCATGAAGTAGTCTCGTCTAATGTTCTTGTTGCCCACATGCAAGACTTTACATTTACATAAGCTGAATGTCATCTGCCAGGTATCTGCCCACTTATGGATGTTGTTTAGGTCTTCTTGTATTACCTTAGTTGATTCTATACTGTTCGCTAGACCCCCCAGTTTTGTGTCATCTGCAAATTTTACTATTTCACTACTAACCCCTGCATCAAGATCATTTATGTAAATAAGGAAAAGCAAAGGCCCCAACACCGATCCCTGCGGGACTCCACTTCTCACAGGACCCTGTTCTGAAACAATTCCTCCAACAGTTACACTCTGCTTTCTACCAGCCAGCCAACTTCGAACCCATTCAGTGACAGCTCCTGAAATTCCTGCAGATTTCATTTTCACTATGAGCCCCTCATGCAGAACCATGTCAAATGCCTTTTGAAAGTCTAAATAGATAATATCATAAGCTTGGTTTGCATCTAAACATGCTGTAGCTTCCTCAAAAAAGTCCAGGAGGTTTGTTAAGCATGACCTCCCTCTGCGAAAACCATGCTGGGTATCGTTTAAGATACCATTTTGTTCTAAGAATAATGCCAAATTGTCCCTAATGATGACTTCCAGTAATTTACAAGAGATACAAGTTAAGCTGACAGGCCTATAATTTCCTGGATCAGTCCGGTCTCCTTTCTTGTAGATAGGTACTACACTGCCTAGCTTCCAGTCATCTGGTATTTCTCCAGTTTTAAGAGCAGGGTGAAGCTACCAGCCCATCTCCAAAACTGAGTTATTTGAGTACCGGTACTAGACCTTGGATATTTATGACGAGTCAAGATAAAAAAACATAAACAAGGTCTGAGATTTGATTGTGGATGCATTTAGGGTGCCCACCCCACCACAGTTTCTTTACTACCACAACCCCCAAGCCATTCGTAAGGGGAGAAAGAAAGAAGAAAAAGGAAAGAAAAGGGAACCAAGGAACAAGGAAGAAAACAGAAAAGAAAAAAAAAAACAGGACTCTCTCGCCACCACCACAGAAAGAGAGAATGGCGATGACATGCAGCAAAGGGCTCCCCCAAATCAAACCCCGACCACCGTGTTTAGGACTCAGCCTTGATACGTGATACGCCTCTACCAGTTGAACTACCAGGCACCCTAAATGCATCCACAATCAAATTTCAGACCTTGTTTATGTTTTTTATCTTGACTCATCATAAATATCCAAGGTCTAGTACTCAAATAACTCAGTTTTGGAGATCCCTTCACAGGAGCTGGGCTGGTAGCTTCACCCTGCTGGCATACACTGAACTGTCACAGTTAGCAATGCAGCCCCATGGCCATCTTTGAACTGAACTCACAGGGCTATAATCGGCATTAATCTTTATCTGACTCTCAGTAAAATACTGGCAAATACAAAGCAAATTTCCCCACAACTCTGTGTGCTGCTTTAAAATGTTAAGTATGAGAACTTACAAAGCAGGTGCTGTAGAAGTTACTGGGGTCATCAAGTACAACAGGGAGGCCTCGGAGGACAAGGGTGCGCATTGCTGTCACACCTTGGTCTGGAAGTAGATAAGACAAAACAACTTTTCGGACATGTTTCTGAAATTGATTTTGTTTTTTATGTACACCACCTTCCACTCGTCTGCACTGAGACGTCAGCGGCGCTCCCGTAAACGGGTTGTACTCAATTTGCTGTCTAAAGAGGTATGCGTCACTTGTAGGAACACAGTTCTATCTTGCTAGCTAGCCATGTTAATGCTGATTGACAGTAACATAATATACCTGTAAACAAATACATGTACACACATACACATATATACATACATACATACAGACAGACACACACGCACACACACAATACATTAACACATCTATTCAAAACATTAGCGGGGAGGTCATTGTGAGATAACACAGCGGTCCATCAGTATGTATTTATTTCTCATATTGTTCTTGTATGATGTACAGTACCTGTAAAAGGTTTGGACACACTGGTACATGATTTTTGTGTCGTATGTTTTAAGGCCAAAGTAGTCATGGTAAATCTGATTTCCCAATAAAAAAACATGTCCTAACCTTTGAGTGATTGGCCTTAATGTAATTTGTACAAATAAACAAAATAATGAAACATAACATTCTTACAATACCATATGTTTGTCATGTATTTGTATGCTGACTAAGGGAGAAACAAGAGCTAGGCGTTACTGCCAAGTGAACTTCACCGTTCCTGTCCTTGTGGTGTATTTCGATGGGACCAGTGGCCTCCACCCTGATTTCCGTCTGTCCCGGGAAACGTTTGGCCACCTTATGAGAGCGCTGCAAACCACAACTGGATCTGGATGGGGAGAGGTGATTGAGACCCTCATGTTTTTGTTTCGGTTGGCCAGTGCTACCTCATACTTCATTGTTGCTAGGACCTTTAACATCCCTAGATCAACAGTGCATGGGGCTGCTCACAAGTTCAGCAAGACATTAGAGGCCATTATGCAGCAGGTAATCCACCTACCCTCTCCTGAGAACCCACCTCGACTGGGAGCAAGATTTGCTCAACTTGCTGGGTCTGAGGCATTTTCCAGGGTAGTTGGGTCAATTGATGGACGCCATGTCAGGGTCGATCCGCCAGTGAGGGATTCAGCCTCTTACTTCAACCGGAAGCTTTTCTATTCGATCCAATTTCAAGCTGTCTGTGACAACACGGGCAGGTTTATGGACGTTTTCATTGGCTACCCAGGTTCTGTCCACGATGCCAGAGTGCTGAAAAACAGCCCCTTATATTTCAGAAAACTGTACCCTCCACCTGGGTGGGCCATCATTGGAGATGGTGGATATCCTTGCCTGTGAAGCCCCATCACACCGATCACCTCTTACCGGCACCCTCTCTGCAATGTGATCCAAGAAAGGTTTAACCACCACCTGTCAAGAGCTAGGTGCATTGTGGAAAGGGGGTTTGGTAATTGCTTGCTGCACCATACCACACAATATCTGTCAGGCCAATGGCCACATACTGGAGCAAGAAGAGCCTGATGATCTTCCAGCTGATCTCCCAGAGATGGTGGGTGATGCTGAATGTGGAGCTGAGGAGAGAGACCGAATGGCTCGGCACTGCTTCCCAGATGCACCGATTGACCACTAATATTATCAGCTGTAGCACCACATCACTGTTCCACATTGTCCTGCAATACAAAACATGTTCACTTTACTGCATTCAATCCCCTTGTGTCTGATACAATTTTTACCAATCATCTATGTCCTTTCTCTGCATTACACAATTGCTTAAAAAAACCCAACACAACAACAGCAAGTATGAATATAATAATAATGATTGTAACAACTGTAATAATAATAATAAATCAACACATGGGGAACAATTGTATGCTTGCACTTATTTATTATTTAAGCAAATTTGTCCAAAATGGGCAGGAGACGTTCCTCCCTCCCTCGCTGCAGCCTCCCTCTCTCTCCTCGGCTCTCCTCTCTCTCCCTCCATTCCATCTCTCGCCTCCTCTCTCTGTCTTCTCTCCTACTTTCCCTTCTCTCTTCACTCTACCTGTACTCCTTCTCGAGCCTTTCCTCTCTGTCCTTCATTGCCTTCAAAATCTCCACTAGCTCCCCACTTCGTTCAGGAGGCCTCCTGACTGGGGTTGTGGGGACTGTGGGGGTCGACACGGGTGGGGATGTGACCATCACCACATCCTGGGAGGATGAGGCAATTAGGACAGGTGGAGTCACTGAGAACCTGCCCCCTATTGCCTCATCCATCAGTGAATACCACTTCCAGGATGCAACAGTGGTCTCACCCCCCTCAGTGCTGACCCGTTTTGGGGCATTTTAGGTCATACAAAAAGAGGAAAGTGGAGGACACATCTTGCACAGATTCTACATAATGATAAGCGCTGTGTTACTGATAACAAGCATCACTGATGATGATTTGGATATATCTGAAAAATGATCAATGCTGATTGCTTCACAACACTGCAAGAGCTGTTATACACATCATGTCTGATAATGACAATATACCTAAAGTAACTGTTTTCACAACCTTACATAACACATATGCTAAATAACAATAAGCACATTAATATTGAATGCAAAATGTTATTGAAAATGATTTAGTCACAGCTGCAAACTGACAAATGCATATTGTTTTACAATACAGTCAATCAGCTTATATATGTGTATATACACACTATATATATATATATATATATATATATATATATATATATACACACACACACCTTGTATTTCTGTTTCAGATCCTCCCTTTTTTTCCCATGAGGGAGATACTTTGTGCTGATATCCCATCTCCTGCACAAAGGTTCTGTATAGAGAAAGATGGGATATATTAGTCATTATCACATTCAAACAACACAATAAACAAATTATTTACCCACCTAAATTAGCATATGAATAACAAGCTGGTAGACAACTTTAGGGCTGCATTACGTTTGCAGGTGAACATTGAATTGTTGCCAGGTTCACCATTCAATTAAAAGGCACGTGTCCTCGTCAGTCCCTATGGAAATGGCAATGCAACTGAAAACTACAAATAGCTGTGTAATCGCACATTGTGGACATTTAAAACAGTGCTACAGATTTAAAACCAGGACTAAACTGACTACACTCAATCATGTGGTCTTCTACAGCCGCCATTTTGTTTGAAATTTGAGGTTGCAGGAGGCACCTCCCTTTCCGTTTCATGTTGCATTCTGGGACAATAGTGTCCATGCAAACCAGACTTTGGATCACCGCAATTGTTAGTATGTATGCTTGCACTATTAAGTGCATAGTGTGTGACCAATATTAACCACACTATGTACTACACACTTAAAAAATGTCTAGAAATAGGCCGTAGTGCGCTTTTGGGACACACCACCTGAAATAGTCCGTACACCCGACTTCCCTTGTCTGGAAGACAGAAGATCTCTTCAACTTCCTGCAAAACCTAAAGATAACACTGAACAAAAAAAGGCACTCCAGATGGTGGTGGTAAACATGTCACATGATAATACCTGAATCACCACCCGATATCTTGCATACAATGACCCCTATTTTACAATGTACATACTGCACAACCACTGTATATCAAGTACTTTTTTCACTGTACAGCAAATCAACATTCACGCAATTTGTAATACTATAGATGTGTGTATAATACTATAGTGCATAATTACACCAACTTATTTTGTAATACTGTAAATAGTTAACAATTAAAAACAATGGATATTCAGCATATTCTCCATGTTGTGCAGTCCCCTTGCCTCCTACCCCACCTCCCTTTTTATGTTAATGTAGAGCCAGTGATGTCTTGGTTTGGGTGTAGCATTGACACCTATTCTGCAGCAAGCATTTCAGTACATAGTACATGCACATGAAGGTCAACTAAACAATGGTGTAACTAAAAAACACAAATAAGGTCTTGAATACTGATTAACTAATGACAATTGGATTAACCCAAGCACGGTGGAGGGATGCTGATTTGTACCCCAAGACAAATGCAAAAAATTACAGCTGTTCACATCTAGCATTAGAACCATGAGAAAAATCCTACAAAAGATACAAATACTAAAGAAAGATGTATACGGATTCTGTAGTAGACTCACCCCTGAATCAATTTGCTGCACCAACTCAGCCAGTCTCTCTCCAACACTTCCTTTCTTGGACTTGAAGATTGTGACAAAGCGTGGTGTGCAGTGGTCCAGGGCATCAAAAAGTCGTTCTGCAGGTAACAGACAAAAAAAAAAAACACAGTGAAAATTTCATTACAATTTCCTTTTCAACATGTTTCCTTTTGAAGCAGCTGTCACTATAGGTATGGACAATAAATTAATTCATAACCCAAGTGAATATTCAGTAAATCTGCACTACTCACAGCTGTACATAAAAGTTCAACATGAAAAATGATTTTTCACTTTTTCAATTATTTAAATTGACAGTTGCCTATGCATGGTCAACACTACACTGGTTACCAGCCCAAGCCTAAAACTAAATGCAGTTTATCATAATGGAAAACAAAATAAACGTATCAATATCAGTACTTGTCTCTCTGTAAAAAGAGCTGGCCACCGCCATTTTGAAAAAAAAAATGTCCTGATTTTTCCCCACCTGAATGTTCAGCTGAGCTGGTTGGCCTCACTGCACTGCCTGCCCTGACAGCTGTGGGATGGGAGGTTGGGCATGTGACTCCTCTGATTTATGTGATGATGCTCTTGCTTCTTTTCATGCTGTGGCTGCACCACTGATTGCACACTGAATGATGCTGGAGGAGGATGTGGTCAGTGTGTGGTTGGTGCTGCTGTGGGTGCCCAGGCGTAACAGGGAGGGTGCGATTGTGATGGGACCAATGGAGCAGGTTGGGCTGGCTTGCCCTGTATTGAACCCTGCTGAGACTGGCCAATTGTTGCCTTCCCAATGGGGCCTCTGACCATGGCCGGGAATGGTGAGGCTGGGAATTGAACCCCTGACCTCAATGTTTTCACTGGAGGTCCACCCTCCACAATCTCCCATCTCCACTGTGAGAAGGTCTGGTCTATCTTTGATGCAATAACAGTTCCACTGGGGGTCCATTTTTTCATTTCTTCAACCAGGAGCTTTCTCTCAGCCTCTAGGTTAGCTTCATTCTGCCCCTCGGGTAGGACTGATAAGTAACTTACTTCATACCTTTTTGGTCTTTTGATGCTATTTATGGGGAACCTTGTTTAGCCCCATTTATACCAACCTTTACATCCTGCTCTTCTCAGTTTAGTACAGTAATTCCCCATTTTGAATTTCAAGCTATTCTTCCAGCCAGAACACCAATCTGGTGAGCCTGGTTCCTTCAGGCAGGGATGTTATTCCTTATGAGTGCTAATGCCACAGAATGGATCCACTCTTCATTTGGATAGGCATCAAATTTGTAAATTTGATTTCAGCAAGATTTTCCAAAGTACTACACTTCCTGTCTCTTGGTATACTCAGGTATGTTTGGTCTCGCAGACACGCAAAATTAGCCTCAGTCTAAATTCCACATCAACCGAGAAATTTGGAACATCAAAAAAACTCAATGGCGAACGCCATTGCTCTTGTCTTGTTGATGAGGATGTGCTGTGTGTGGACAGAATCTCTGTATAATCAGAGGCATTGCAGGCATCAGACATGCTGGTGGTGGAGGCGGTCACTAGCAATGGAATGACCTTCACAAGAGCTCTTGCAGCTGGCAAGTCTCCTATATCATCAAGGTTGCAGAGAGCATTACCAAAGTCTGGGTCTTCATACATAACACTGAAGTCATACTGCAGCTTGCATTTTTCTTTGATTTTTATCTTCAGCTCTTCAGTTTGTGGTTTTCCATCCAGTAACAAAGTATGTCCTGGTCAGATGAGCCTTAGTTTATAGACTTCCGTGGTCCTAGAAAAATACAATATGTAACACTTTGTCACGTACACATTTTCCTTCAACTGGTTTGAAGATGAGCAGAAAAAATCATCCAGCTCGGACAGCCGGGTGACTATGAGAGGCCCACCGCCCCCACTGAAGCACAACTCATAAGCACGCAAATGTTCAACGTACCATGAGCTCAAAAGCCTGCAGGCTAACAGGATTTCTGTGTTGATGACAACAACATGTTATCTGCCTGAACTCTTGGAGACCTGAGCAAGTGCCAACTGAAATGATCATACCTGCACTATATTTAACACCATGAACATATGCAGAAAATGCAACCTGCACTGTACTTTGCTCAGCATTTCGCTGATGAAGCGGACTCTGAACATTTTCAGGGAAAGATGTAAACATAACTGGCATCACTTTATCAATTTACAAAGGTTTGAAGAATGCTGAGGAATCATCTTCAGGTGTCTTACAGTCAAGGTATGTGCGACATTATTGAAATTCGAGTGTCATGTACAACCATTTTGAAAAAGTTGTGCTTCCCTTCAAAAAGCATCATCCACACATCTACTAGTGGGCCAAACATTTTTATCATTTGAGGGTAATGTTCAATGAAATGATGTTCTGGATAAAGTTTGTAGTTTGGAAAGATTTTCTGCAGTAACTCAATGATCAGAGATTTTGCAATCAAGGAAGTGGATTAACTTTTCAGTACAGTGTGATGACGTTACCAACTCTAGGATATCTTTTACAAGCATCAGTATCTCCCATGCTTGGTCTCCCCTCAGGGACATTGTGGCCTAACATCAATGGAAGCAGCCTCAGGAGAGACCAATTTTCATGGCCATTTCCCCCAGTGGTTCCCTCAGAGATGAAAGTCTTTGGAAAGATCTGTGGTTGGTCAGCTTAATCAGTTAATGTGCAAGGAAACTGCCTAATAACCTTATTCAAAGAGTCCAAAGAAACATACTTCTTGGTGATCAAATCCTGACGACATTGTGACAATTCTGCTGGTACAATACCCTCTAAAAATTTGTGCAAAATATCATGTTTCATTTTTTAACTCAGCATCCCAATAATGTCCAGATCGGTCCAAATCGATTTCATTCGTTTGTGCATCGTTTGTATGCAACAAATGAACATTTGTACTCATACCATTTATGAGACAGTAAACATAACATTTTCTAAACATATGTCACTCAACCTGCGTGAAGTTGGCATCCCATATGTTCAAAAACATACAAACCTATTTCTGATTATTTGTGCTTTGTTTGCGCACGAAACGAACATGTGTGATGTTTTCATTTTTATGTTATTATAGTTTCATTTTTTCACCCAGCACCGCAGTAATGTTCAATTTGTTCCAAACAGGTGTCATTCGTTTGTGCACGAAGAACAGATATTTGTTCTTCAGTATTTCTCAAGTTATAAAGCCTCATATTTTTTACAAGTGCAGCACATGTACAAACTTGTCAGGAGAAAGGCGAGAGGAACCCACAGCTGAACTAAAAGTCATTTCAGTGGTGGTTCTGCGTGACGTAATGCTTCAAAAATATTTTGTTTAATTTCTCAAAAACTGTATTACCACAAGTTTTTACAGCCCGCACAGAAAAGTGCACAAATGATGCATAAAGGAATGACACTCATTTGGACTGATTCAGACATAAATACGGTGCTGAGTGAAAAAATGAAACCTTACTATAAAATTAAGAGCAGAAATGTTCAGAAATAGTTTAATATTTTTGAACATATGGGGTGCTAACTTAACGCAGGTTGAGTGAAGTTACATGTTTACAAACTTATGTTTGATATCTCAAATCGTTAACATTAAGAGAACACAAATGTTATTTTTTCAGGCACAAATGAACTGGATGATTTTGACAATGTTGGGGTGCAGTGACTTGATGTTTGGAAAATGTCGTGTTTAATATCTCAAAAACGCTAAGAGCACAAATGTTAATTTGTCATGTGTAAGCAAAGCACAATCGATCAGGAACAGTTTTATATGTTTTTTGAACTTATGGGTTGCGCAGGTTTTGAAATGTGGTTGAATTTCAGTGATGGAGAATTAAGAGCCAGCATTGTGTGTTCCTAGAAGAAATTAATATATAATACCTATATATAAAAAATTGTTTCATCAGCACCAAAGTCAAAATGTCTGGGCCAGGGTTGAAGTTTCAGACTTGTTTGGCTAGAAATAAACAAAGTAACAAATGCTGGCAGGTCTGCTGCCTTTAAATGCTGGTACGGCAACACATTTTTTTCCAGAAGGAGAAGCATAAAGGAGAAATCACACCTGGAAGGCATCACTTGGAAGAATGGCCAGCCTGGTTTATATTTTGTGCCATTCAGGTTACTCCGATCCCAGCAGCTTTGACATGCTCTGTTCAAATGGCAGCAGTTTGGAGGTGGAGGAGGGCATGCCATTCTTCCGGAGAGAGCCTCACAGCACGGGACAGATGACGATCAGACAGGTGCTGCGTCTTGGCCCAAGACAGTGCGTAAGCTGAGCAACATGTTTTTGGAAGGCATGTGTGTAGCTCAGACAATTAGGAAATATGAGTAGTCTTGCCTCAGGCATTCACCCTGGAAATTTTAATGCAGTACTTAGAAAGAAAATAAATATCTGGAACCCTGTTGTACAGATTGCCCTTGAAGTAATTCCGTGTTTTCTGTGTGCGTGTTTGCAACAGGTGGGCGTGGTGGAGGCCAAGATCCTGCCCGAAGGCATCGCAAGCAGAGTGGTACCTGTGGACAGCATCCAGTGCGAGCTGAAAGAGTTTCAGATCTGCGATCCTACTGGTCAAACAACGCTCACCCTCTGGGAGAAACAGATACTGGCTGTCCAAGTATCCAAGTCATACAGGTTGGCGAACCTGGCTACCAGAAAAGCTGGGGACCATACGGTTCTGACCAGCACTCCATCGACGACGGTCAGCCAAATCTCTGCCGTCAGAGAGCCGGAGTCTATCAAGGCCCATGATGACTGCAGGAACACATCAACGTTCCTTGGACTGCAGGCGGAGTGCAGATAATCGCCAAACACCGTTGACGGAGATGCCACACCAATCAAGAGGAGTTTCGCTCTTCAACACACAGATGCTGGCGCTGCAAGCTCCTACAGAGATCCAGCTCCTTTGCTGCTTCATACAGCAGAGTCTTGGTTCTGACTAGCGATGGCCAAGATCAGTCCCCGATTTTCACATTTTGTTTTTCTGGTTTGTTTTTCTTTTGTGTGTTTTCATGTGTTCCATGTGTTGATGCTGCCACCTATTCATATTTTCTTGGTTCAGTGTAGCCTTTCCACAGTCGCCTCCCATCTATGACATTCATCAAGCTGCCAGTGATCTCAAATTAATTTCAGTAATCGCGCTCAACTTAACGAATGCCACGAATGTACCTACTCTGAAACCCAGATAGCAGCTGATGGTGGAAGAAATGGAGGCTTGGTGCGGCTTTTTCACCTTCAGCTGTTATCTTGACCGTAGGTATATACATGGTGTTTGTTTTGCGCGATTGCTGAAATTAATTTGAGTTCACTTTTCAGTTGGTTGATGTTCTGACATTTGGCTATATATAATTCTTGTTTTCTTCCTGATTCGGTTTGTAATGTCCCCATTGTTGTGTTTTAGTTCTGTTTGTGTGCATTTTCACTAATAAAGTCCACCAGTGGTGTTATTCTTGTACTGATGTGTAAGCCATGCAGTTCTTCTCTGGACGGAGAAAAATAGCTAACGTTATTGGTAAATCATGTTTAATTAGTATTTCAGTGTAACTGTCTGCTCTTGGTAGAGCAATGTTCAATGTTGCAGCAATGAGGGAGCAATCGAGTTAAATGTTTTCATAGATTGCTTATTCCTATCTCGCCTTTATTGCCATACATTTACATTCCTTGTGTAGCCTAGGGAAGTCTGATTGTGTTAACACAAGTCATTGGGAGGCTTTTTCACCTAACTAGTCCGGGGTGCATTTCCCAAAAGCATACTTGTGTAACTATGGGGGTAACAAGGGAATGCAAGGGAGGAACAAACCTTACCTTAATACCTAATATTATTTTGAAACTGTTCCCTTTTATCCTCCTTGATTAACAATAAAAACAGTCATTCAGAGTAATCAACATCACTTGATGTAAATGGAGTAAATGGTTATCAATGTCATTTTGTGATAGAATTGCTGTTTTTTGCAAGCTTGTGTTACTTTTTTTGTATCTATTGATGTTTTTAATCTGTCAACAACTCTATTGTTTGTTCTTTACCCAAACTCAAGTAATATTGTTAGCCTATATTAAAAGGCTCTACAAAAATTCTGCAGTAAATATGCTAAACATTATCTATTTACGTCAGCTGGTGTTGATTACTCCATTTATAATTTATTTTTATTGTTAATCAAGGACTAATTGTTACTAAATGGGAACAGGTTAAAAGTCATGATAGGCTTAAAGGTAAAGTTTGTTCCTCCGCTGTTTCGAGATCACAAGCCGCCACTGGCAGGTAGGCCTACACAAAATTATTTTGATGGGCAGCAGTAGTTCAGTAGGTAGGGCAGTTCAAGTATGGCTCGAAAGTCAAATCTGTTTCAGTTGTTGCATTCTTGAGTAAAACATTTAAACTTGCTTGATATATTGCAAAAGCATTTTGAGTGGACCAGAAAAGTATTTTATAAACACAGTAAATTTAAAATTGGTCACAGTGTGTTGCAAGTCTTTAGGTCTATTATTATTATTATTATTATGTCTGTCCACATCTTGTCCTGTTATCCTCTGTAGGCCTACACACCTCCTATATACCAACTATTTAATGAATCAGACTTAAAACAATTGTGATGTGTTTGTCATATTATTTTTTGATGAAAGAAAATATTTGGGTAATGTATTAGACAAATCAAAAATTTGTCTAATTTATACTGATGGTGTGTTTCCTGTTTTACCAATAAGATCATCTTATATTACATGTCCTATAACTGAAAAGGTAACAAGTGGTCATGTCTTGGAGTTTCTCTCAGCAGTGATATTTGCTTACTTGTGTAGAACTTTCATGATTACGTGTGGTAATGTGAAACATCAGTATCATGTAGAAGACATTTTAAATATCAGTCCCAATTCTTACTCATAGTTAGGAGTCGGACTGCAGGTTTTTTTTCTGTATGTGTACAAATATTGTACAGAGTTAAATTTTGAATATATGTGGTATGAATAAAGTGAAATATTGTATGTCTAAGTAATTAAAGCGGTTGGTGTTTGAGAATCTTTATGATCTAAATATGTTCATCACAATCCTCAAAATATATCTGTTTATTCGACTGTTCAATATGAAATGATAACAGTGTAATCGTGTACGAAATTTAGCGGGAGTAGTATGTTAGACTTCGCTATTTCTCGTGTTTTCTGTGTGTGTCGTAGATGCCACAGCCCTGCCAAAGATCCCGGCGAAGGTTGGCTGACCCGGGGTCTGCTACAGAGGATCAGGGGTCCACTGCTGAGGTTATACTTCCTCGTGGAAAAAAAAGCAAAACCAAACTCATCTGGGGTTGGGCCATCTCCCTCTCCCAAAGCCAAACAAACTTGTCGGGGGTTGGGCCACCTCCCTATCCCAAGGCCAACAGACTTTTCCAAACTCTTGTTGCACGGATCTGTCGCACAACTTTTCAGCTCACCTATGTCAACCAAACTCTCATGACACTCCAACAAACTCGCTGTCAACTACTGTGCAAAACTGTGTGAAAGAACACCCTGTTACTGATGATTGTTTCTCTTTCACTAAACCTGTTGATTTTCCAGAGAAATCTGTACTGATGGGATCCTTTCATCAAGGTCATCCACAGTTTGGAGATGCACAGAACAAGCAGTGTGGTGCCATCAGTCTGACTGCAGTTTTGAAGAGCATGACAAAGAATGTGTTGACTTGGAAGACTCAAGATTTACATGATGTTTTGGTGCAAGTGTCTTGCCTTTATAGGTCAATGAGAGCTCAGGGTAACGTAAGAGACCATGTCCGAGGAAGGAGTTACACATTGCTGTGTCTGAACGGCCAAAGAGACAAAGATTGTGTAATTCTGATTTCACAATAAACTTTGCTGATTCTTTGACTGGATTTGTTTCTGTTAATGAATATGTCCATGCTGTATGTTATATTGCCATGCCATTTGATGTAGCATTACAATGGACACTGCTGAGTAATGATGCATGCCTCTTAACCATTTGAGCTAATACATGTGCTATTGTGAAAGAGGGATCAGGGTCTGCACTGATTGATTCACACGATAACAGAAATATTAACCAGAAACAACTGGAGGCAAGTTTTGTAGCTTATTTCAGCTCTGTTGAATCTCTGTACAGCTACATTTTTGACTTGTCACAGTCATTTGGGGTATGTACGCCACAATTTGAGTATTATGAGACTAGTGTCTTATGGATTTGTTACACCGGTCACAGAAAGCTTCTTGACAGCAGAATGCCTGGGGAAAGTGTTGCCAACAATCTTGCTTTAGGCCCTATCCGACCACAGCTGAACACTTTTAAACTCACTTGAGCAACATTTAATCGCATAACACATTTATGAAAATGCCTGCATTACCAAAAGGGGGACAAAATGGCGTACACAGACTTGTCACGTGTTCCATCAAACATTACAGAAATAGCAACTGTACTTCTAAGGTCTGATTTTATGATCTGTGTCAAACTGAAGAGAAAGTTAACTTACAAAAGTGTAGGGACTACTGAACTGCGTTTCCCAAAGTTCCACAGCCAAATTCCAAAGATAACTAACTTACAGCGCAACTACGTTAAAAGCCATAAAATGTACGTAATAAAAGGACCAACACCCCAGAAGTCTCTCTCTCTCTCTCAGACACTCTCAGACTCCCCTATCCACGCTCGCACCACACGTGCTGGACGCACACATAAAAATCTCTAATCTGGGCCTGGCATGCACACCGCATTCCAAGGAATTCTGTCCCTCGTCTGCCTTGTGTGCAAGAACTTCCCCGGTTAAATAGGCCCGCTCAATGCAGCCTAAAAGGTAGCTTCGAAACCCAGCGGTCAGCTACAGGGAAGAGAGACGCACAGCCAAGAGGCCACGAGACGAGTGGAACCCTGCCGCAGAGAGCCACGCAGCAAACCCTGGAATCCAGCAGAGCGAAGACCTGTAAGTCCCAAGAGGCCAGCAGCCTGCAAAAAGGATCCAGCTACGTGAACGACGACATCGGACCCCAGAGAGGACGAGTGAGCGAGCGAGCAACCAACTCTGCACCCTGGGAAACCAGAGACTGAAACAAAGAAACGCACTGGACCCGTCTAACTAACGGAGAAAACCCGCAACAGTAAGGCTGTAACACTGGGCACAGATAAATTACATAGCTTAGATACATATTGTTATTCCATAACTAAATGTAATTAACTGTGTTATTTATTTTTCATATCTGCAATCATTCTTGTGTTTGATCACTGTTTAGCTGGCTCCTAGCCAAGCGCCGCGCAGCGTTAGTAAGCAAATATCTCACACAAACTAGGTTTTGCATGTGATCTATTTAGCTACTAACTTACGACAACCCGGCATTAGTGATCTGCACGATTACATCCATTTTTTTTCACACTGCATGCGCCATTTTCCTGAAATGCTTAGCTTCAGCTAAGTTTCAAAACTCCCACCATCTCTCTCCTTTTGTTCTCCATGAACACGTGTGTATTGCGCACACACCCAAGGCTGCGCGACCCCCACACGTAGGAGAACATTCCTACCACTACACACGAGCCAACGCCCTATACATTCCTGAACCATATGCACATACGCACATACACACGCACACATACGCACGCGCACACACACGCATCGTTTATTGTTATATTGTAATAAATTGTGCTTTGCCGTTAGTACATGTATTCAATAAACTTTGTTATATTCCAAGGTTGTGTGTTTATGAATGTTGCATAAATACTGAATGTTTGCCGACCTCTGCAACTCTGAAGAACTCAGAATGCCTTCACCTTTGATCAATCATTAACGTTATTAATTTAGTTAAAACTGAACCAATAGTGTTGTGATTTGATTATGATTAGTTAATATTGTAATTTTGATTATAATTAATTTAATTACTAGTTAGAATTACGTATTTATAAGTACATAACGAGACTGATATATTTTATGAGACTGATATATGAGACTGATTAACCGTAGTTGCACCACTATTCGTAGAATAATGTTATAGAATTTCCACCACGTAAGTGACGCCCTATGTTGTGGGGAATATAACAAAGTCTTACGTAACTGGTGCCACACGTGAGGTTTAGATAATTCCTAACACTTTCGGTGTCATGTGCGAGGAATACTATAACAAATCCCTACAAAAGGCACTATGAATATTAATACGTACACACTGACAAAATACAAGGTATGAAGATGTTCAGTTTAACAATGAATGGATTAATCCACTTAGCAAAATTGAGAAAGAATTCAATGAGCATGCTGATGACACATGTGAGTGTATTTCTGTTGACAAAGAGGAATTTCCTGAGAAAAACAAATGATGAGAACACTGATGAATCACTACATGACAGACAGCAACATGGTATTTTCATGGAAACATATTTACAACCTGTTGATATCGCACAGGAGGTATTGGATCAGCACTTGGATGGAATTATGTCTGTGGCCCCGGCAGAACAAAACAGTCCAGTGAGAATCTTGGACCAATGAAGCCAAATGTTTCCCAGTTCTTTTCCCAAAAGGAACAGGTACTTTTCATGACGCAAGGCAAGAGAAGTTGACACTGTGTAGGTATCTGAATACACGAATACTCAATGCAGAATGAAGATTTGCAAAGAACTTGGACTAAATATTTTTACAGATAATATTTATCTGAGATCAATCAAGTTGTGTCCAATGTATCTATTGCATTGAGGAAAGGGTATGACACAGGAAGCACAATGAACATTACCTCAAAAATGCTGACAAAGATTCACTTCAAAGGATTTTTAATTTTGATGAGGGCTACAAATTTCTGAGACCCATAAGAGGCACTCCTGTTTTTTGGGAAAGCATACAAAAAGATCTATTCGCTATGGTTATCACGAGAAGATGCCGAAGAACAAGCTAAGCAAAATTATGATAAAAAATGTGATCACAAAGAAAATTGAGGAAAAGATAAGAATATTAATGATGGCCCACCAATAACTAAAGATCGAGCAGGAGCAATTACGAAAAGAGTAAGGGAGGTTTTGACAAATGCTGACACAAAGTTAGATTCAGTGGAGACTTTGTTTGCTTCTCTTGGTATATCTCAAGGCATATTTGAATCTGCTTACAAGAAAATAACCAAAAAAACAAGTGTTCTTTAAAAAGAAAACCCAGTGACATTTTGGTAAATCAATACAACACAGACCTTTTGCGGTACTGGAATGCAAACCTGGACATTCAAAATGTTGATGATGCATACTCTTGTATAGTTCATATCACCTCCTACATTTCAAAAGCAGAGAGAGAAATGAGATTGCTGCTGGGTCATGCACAAAAAGAGGCATCAAATCAAGGCAATCTTCACACCAAAAAAAAAACAAAAAAAACTTGGCAGCGTCTTTCTTCATAATCATGAAATTTCTGCACAAGAGAGTGTCTATCCCCTGACAAACATAAGGCTTAAAGAGGGTTCTCGACAGGTACAGTTTATACTGTCACAACCCGGCTCGTAAGGCCATGACAAAAGAGGGAGACCACACAGGGAATTACGGGGCAATAACTTAATCTATTATTAATTAAAGCAAAACACATGAAAAAGAAAAAAAACATGATGAGTGGAAGTCTGTAAGCTGTCAGTTGTGTATGCATGTGCATGAATGAGTGTAATCATGGTAAGTGTTGTTCAATGCAAAAAAACCAAACAAATTAACATGTACGTGGGGAAGGCAAGCAAGCAACTAAGCCAGCAAGCACGCTAGAATGGGAGAAGTCAGGTTAAATAATGTAGCGCACTCCATCCAGGAGTGCCTCAATCTAAGACGGCTCGTCCCAGCTCCGCCCACCAGCCTCCTCTTTCAAAAGAAAAAACGCAAATACATAGGAAACCGGCAAGCGGTTTCTAAAAAGAAAATTACAGGCTGTAAAAAAACAGCATAGATTTCGACGATAATATGAAGGCAGTACTCACCGGAAATGGCTCAAATTCACACTTCCGGTTGAAGTTGTGTGTTTTATCATCCAAAATATTATTCCGATTTGCCCAAACCGTGTGTATTTCCATTCCAGAGACTTTGCGACACAAAAGCAGTCCAATTTCAGGCAGGTCAGTCGAGTGCTACCTCAAGTGTCGAGGCAGGAAGACGATGGCCCCTCCCCCTATGAGTTTTTAGGCATTTCAGTGTGCCGTGGAAAAAGTCATATTTTTGGCATAAACATGTTATTTTACAGGTATAAACTGGTGTTTTATCGCAAGATATATTCATACATATGTAAATGGTGAAAGAATTATCTAAATTGGGGATTCCAGTCCGGAGATATTCGCAAGAAAAGACACCATATACGGGTATACTTTGACCATTCTGTGAACTACATGTCCCTCTTTCCTACAGTATAACAAAAAGGCACGGCCTAAGTCTTTTACGACACGTCACACCAGCAACGCCCACAAGTGTCGGATTCCAATGCAATTTACCCGAAGTCTCTAGCTGCTACGAGGCCAGAGATATCGTACTGCTTAAAGCTGGGAACAGAGCGTTTGTGAAGTTTGGTGCTCAGTCCTTTTGCATTACACACATACTTTGAGACCTTCTTTTGCGGGTATTCGAAGAAATGGAAAGAAGAAAAGCTAAACTTTTGCCAAAGAAAGGTGGACGACAGTTCACAGTGGAGGAAGTGTTGAGCCAACTGGACAACAGTAGCAGTGATGCGGAAAGCGACAGGCAGTCGGGGCTCGAGAGCTACGATTCCGCCAAAGAGGCTGCGTTTGAAGATGGAATGGATCCTTTGCAGGACCTGTAAGTGTACTTTTTTTAGTAATGTAAATTATTTGAATTATTCGTGAACCTTCATAATAGCTAGGTGCGTCACTGCGCTACGGAGGGGCTGCCATATTTACATAAAGCATGCGTCCTTGTTTTCCTAGGTGCTCAGCACTTTGCTATAATGTATAAATCAACAAACAGAAAGAGAGTGTTAGTATATCACTTGCTTTGTCGACACACTTTGATATAAGGAATGAGGTCTTATTCTGTTTTGGTGAAATGTGCGCATAAAAGAAGATCTTTGTCACAAAAAATGAGGTTGAGGGCGGAATCAGAGACTCAAAGCCGCAGCAAAGTTTGTAGTGAAATATTTGCGAAATGGAAGTAAAATGTATCTTTTCTCTGTTTGTAGCCGATGATTGTCGATGTTTATAATGTTTTTAGTGATTGAAATTGTTCACCTTTTAATTTTCTGTGGTAAAATGTGCTCACAAAAGACGGTCTTTGGAAAAAACAACTGGGTTGAGGGCAGGGTCAGCGACTCAGTGCCACGGCTAAGTTTGTAGTGAAATATTTGCGAAATGGAAGTAAAATGTGCCGTTACTCTGTTTATAGCCGATGATTATCGATGTTTATAATGTTTAAATGATTAAAATTGTTCACCTTTTTTTTCCAGTGCAGTCTCTTCATGTGGCTTTCAGTCTCCAACTGCATCTGCTGCTGCCTCCACTGCTGCCACCTCATCACCTTCCCCCACACCTAGCACCTCAACAGCCGCCTCCCCCATTATTGTGGCCAAGAAGAGGAGACCCCTCCCCCCTCTCCCTCTTCACTCCTCAGCCAGCTCACATTCTGCAGCTGCACGCAGGCGGGCCAGCACACCCACCCCCACTGCTTCAGCCCTACAGGATAGATGGATGTCGGCAGCTGAACCAGGTGTGAACCCAGCCCTGCATCGATTCAAGCCAGCGAGGACACCGGGACCACAGGTGGACTCTACAAAGGAGTACACCCCCCTTGACGTCTTCAAGCTGTTTTTCAGTTTGGGTGTTGAGCACAAGGAAAGGTCAGGGGAAGAAGTACCCATGGAGTCCTGTATCGATGCAGGAGCTTTACAAGTTCTTGGGCATTGTGGTGTTCATGGGCCTTGTGACCACCCACACTGTGCAGGACTACTGGAGTCCCAGGAAGCCTTACCACATCCCCTTCTGTCATACGGCACTCAGCAGTAAAAGATTCCAGGCCATTGCCTGGACCCTGCACATGAGTGACCCTGAAGGGGATGTGGAAAATGACAGGAAGAAGGGGACTCCAGCTCATGACCGCCTATTCCGGATTCGGCCGCTCCTTGATGACATCCTGCTGTCCTGTAGAACCCATTACCATCCTCGCCACCATCTTTCTATTGACGAGAGAATGGTGCCAACAAGGGCCAGGATAGGGCTGAAGCAGTATATGAAGGCCAAACCCACTAAATGGGGGATAAAGCTTTTTGTGCTGGCTGACGCCCAGAATGGTTTCACATGCGACTTCACTGTATACACCTGGAAGTGCTCTTCACCATCCGGGAAGGGGCTGAGCTACGACTTAGCGATGGAGGAGATGAAGGTTACCTATCTTGGGACATGGTGCCATCTGTACGTAGATAAGTTCTACACCAGCACAACCCTGTTCCAGGACCTTCACCAGCTGAAGTTTGGGGCGTGTGGGACCATTCGGCAAAACAGACAGGGCTTCCCGAGGGTTGACACCAATGCTCCCCCAAAGAAAGCATCCCGGGGGGAGATCCGTTGGATCTGAAGTGGACCACTCCTGTACGTTAAATGGATGGACACCTGGGAGGTGGCAATGTGCTCCACCATCCATCAGGCCTATGCAGGGGAAACCGTGCAGAGGAGGGTCAAAAATCCTGATGGAATGTGGAGCACTTGCGCTGTACTGGTTCCAGTTCCAGTCAAACAGTACAACCAGTAAATGGGGAGAGTGGATCTCTCAGATGCCCTAATTAAGTACTACCACATGCAGCAGGAAACAAAGAGGTGGTACAAAGTCATTTTTTACCATCTTTTGGATATTGCAGTGGTTAACAGCTACCTGCTGCACAAGGAGCTGTCTATGCAGGAAAGGGGTAAAGGGCTGACACAGAAACAATTACCGGGAAGTTCTGTGTCAGCAGCTGGCAGCATATGGAGAGGGCACTGATGCTCCCCAGGAGCAAGCTTCAACGAGCAATAAAACCTCCTGCTTGCCCACCTGCATCAGGGAGATGGAAACAACCTCTAGGAAAAAAAGCCACTGAGGGGAGGAAGCTCTGTAGGCTGTGCCTAGACAGAAAATTGTCAAACAAAACAGTTTGGAAATGCGAGGGATGTGATGTTCCCCTCTGCATAATTCCAGACAGGAATTGTTTTAAAGAGTGACACCAGAAATAGTGCAATGGACACGACTGTGACTGATTTTCTTTGTAAAAAGTTTTGGATTTGCTGTGTTTTTTTGTAAATAGTTATTTTCCTCCTTGTGGGCTGTCACCTTGTCGTGATAAGGAGGCTTGCGTACCTCTGATTCTTTGAGCTATTCCAGTTTGAGGAAACTCTTTACTGGATAAGTCTAAGATGAGAGGTCAGACTAAGCACAGTCCAAATTAGCAGAATAACTATTGAGAGCACTGGGTTTGTAATAGTGTGCTTATCTATGTGTGGGTATTTATTAGGTTATTATAATTAGATATCAATACAGCAGTTTAAGCAGCAGGAAAAATTAATCTCCATGTAAAACTTGTTTGTATCTGCTGGTGCCTCTCTGCCAGTGTGCAGGGAGTGTGAAGTGCCTGCGTTTCATATGCAAATTAGGCATGGTGCAGCTGTCTCCCTCCCCTCCTCCCCTCTACTGTTTACGATCGGATAAGGTCTGAGCTCAGCTCAGAGGACAGCCAGAGGCCACAGAGAAGACAAGCCTTTTGCTTTGGCTGGTATTATGTGGGGAAAAAAGTAAATTATGAATGTTTTGTACATAACACCTTTTCAAAAAGGACACTTTTTAGCTTATGTGCTGAGCATAGCCCAAAATGCAGCATTAGTAACTACATAAAATGGGGTTTGTGAGGTTCCAGAGGCAGCCATTCTTGATATAATTAACATCTGGAAGTGCAATATGACTGGAAAAACAGCTATGGAAAATAATCAGTTTTGGATACATTTTTGGGACACTTGGGAGAGCTTTTTGGGACACCTGGTATCACTTTTGGTAAAACAGCAGTCAAATTTTGATACTTTGCTCTATCAGCTCCAAACTTTTCCCTGTTGTTGGAGACATCCTCAGGTATCAAAAGAAGCCGAGTTTTGGCTTACTGGGTGTTGTAAACAGTTCTCACTGAATGCAGAAAAAAGAAAATGAAATCCGATTTTCAATTTTCACATTTTTTTTTGTTATATATATTGCATTTATTCTTACAGAGTGAAATTTGCATGAAGTATGATGATTTTTTAATGATGGTACACTTTCTCTTAAGCCTTGAACCATGTCTGTGCTGTACATAGTTATGAGGATATTGAGGTTTCATTAAGACAAGGGAAACAGGTGGAAATTCACAAAAAAAGGCTAGGTTTTTTTAGGGGAATGCTTTTGACGTTTTCTTTATATTGTTTATCGCTGATATCAATGCAGTAATGCTCAGCGATTTTCAATAACTGGTCTTTAGTACACAGATCAAGAAATTCTTCGGACGGGGCCTTTAAGAAGTCACTCACAGTAGCAGCCATTACCAATCCATATTACATACAAACAGCAGATTTAATTATCCAAAAAGGACTGCGCTCCCAATCAAACGAAAGAAACTGGAAGCAAGCGCCGATCGCACGGTGCACAACAGATGAAGTAACCGGGACAGAGTTTCACTATCTATCCAGTCCCTATCACCTATCTAGCTGTCCCTGACCCAACCTAGTCTTCGCCGACTTTTTGGGCTATGAGTAAGACTCAGTCCCCCATATTCATCGGCAAAAACAAAAAACTAAAATAACAAAGAGACAAGCCACACAGGACTCGCCCGGCGACTACCCTACCAAATCTTTTACCGCTGTTCACCGAGCGATCAACACCCACTGTCCTCGGTCCGATGTCCCAACAGCGAGTAGAATAATGTCTCCAGCATGGGCCAGAACTAGAAAAAATTACTCAATCAAAAGAGCACAATTAGTCATTCAAACTTCAAAAGACGTCCTCCATCCAAACAATGCGCTTGCAAAAAAGGAATGTCACAAAACAACAAACCTACAAATCCCCCCAGGCTGTACAAAACCACAAAACTACATTAAACCAATCCAAAACAATCTCGGACAAGCCCCCAATTTTGTCACAAACCGGCTCGTAAGGCCATGACAAAAGGGGGAGACCACACAGGGAATTACGGGGCAATAACTTAATTTATTAATTAAAGCAAAACACATGAAAAAGAAAAAAACATGATTTGTGGATGTCTGTAAGCCGTCAGTTGTGTATGCATGTGCATGAATGAGTGAAAAGTGTAATCCTGGTAAGTGTTGTTCAATGCAAAAAACCAAACAAACAAGTGCGTGGGGAAGGCAAGCAAGCGACTAAGCCAGCAAGCACGCTAGAATGGGAGAAGTCAGGTTAAATAATGTAGCGCACTCCATCCAGGAGTGCCTCAATCTAAGACGGCTCGTCCCAGCTCCGCCCACCAGCCTCCTATTTCAAAAGAAAAAACGCAAATACATAGGAAAGCGGCAAGCGGAGCCGGGGAGCCGTAACAATCACAACTGGTGAACACGCAATAAGGATGAGTCTTCCACTCAGTGTTATTCAAAAGAAAACTGAATGTGGTGACAAAGAAAACACATGGATGAAGAGCATCATACACAAATACAAAGGGAGACCAAAAACAAATGAATTTGCTGAAATGTTTGGCAAGCTTTGCGTGAGTACAGAATATTGTATAAATCTGAGATCTCAGCACCAAACAGTATGAAGTTGGAAAATGGAATTGGATTTGTAAGGAAAAGGTCACACACAGATGTTGCAGTTGTACGATATTGTACAGAAGCAAGACAGTGTAGTACCTATCTACAAAAAAGGAGACCGGACTGATCCAGGAAATTATAGGCCTGTCAGCTTAACCTGTATCACTTGTAAATTACTGGAATCCCTCATTAGGGACAATTTGGAATTATTCCTTGAACAAAATGGTATCTTAAACGACAGCCAGCGTGGTTTTTGCAGAGGGAGGTCATGCTTAACAAACCTCCTGGACTTTTTTGAGGAAGCTACAGCATGTTTAGATGTAAACCAACCTTATGATATTATCTATTTAGACTTTCAAAAGGCATTTGACAAGGTTCTGCATGAGGGGCTCATAGTGAAAATGAAATCTGCAGGAATTTCAGGGTGACTAAGGGGTGATTTAATAGACTTTTTTAAATTCATAAAAGGACTCAACAAGGTTAACTACAATACACTTCAGGAGAGTTCAGTCTGTAGAACGAGGGGACATAAATGGAAACTAGTTCCATTTAAGTAAGTTCCGCACTGACATAAGGAAGTATTATTTTACACAAAGAGTTATCAATACATGGAATAGGTTGCCAGGTCATGTAGTTGGGGCAGAGACCCTTGCTGTGTTCAAGTCCAGACTTGATGCAGTTTTGGATACTCGTTCATTTGTAATGGCGAGCTTTGTTGGGCCGAATGGCCTGTCCTCGTCATAATATGTTCTTATATGCTCGTTTTTCACCAACCAAAAGCCCAGAGAAATATTACCATAGTATCTTACAACTTTTTTTGCCTCATTATGTTGACTGTCAACTGAAACCATTAAACATCAATACCTTTGAAGATTTCTGCAACATGGGATTTGTTAAACAGTTTGATCATGAACTCGAGTCTGTGAAATTCATTGTGGACTCAAACAGGAAAACATCTGAGAAAGAAGCTGATGACATAGAACAAGCGCAACAAGATCTAGAAATGAATGGTCTGATCGAAGATGCATGGACATAAATTTGTCCAGAAACTGAACTGGAACAGTTGGAATGTATTGAGACCATGACAGCTCAATGGACAGATGCTGAGGGAAGTGATGAAATCATACCAGATCTCAAACCAAATAAGATAACACTTGCACAATTGATCATATCCATTATGGAATGCAAAAGGAGGATGCAATGCTCTTGTTCTGTTCACTGAATGAAAAACAGTCACAGGTTTTTCATACAATTCGTTCCTGGTGTTTACAGAAAAGACGTGGTGAAAACCCTGACCAATTTCATGCGTTTGCATCTGGCAGTGCTGGGACTGGTAAATCTCACAAAATAAAGGCAATATATTATGAAGCATCCCGTATTCTATCACAGCTGTCATACAATCCTGATGAGACACGTGTTATTAACAGCTCCAACTGGTGTTGACGCCTATAACATTAATGCTTCAACAATTCACAATTGCTTTTCAATTGGAACAGATGCAACACTACCTTATCAACCACTCAGGGAGGAAAAAATCTATTATTTGAGAGCAAAGCTGGGGAACCTACAAATATCAATTATTGATGAAATATCAATGGTTGATCATAAAATCCTTGCATATATTCACAGCAGACTGAGACAGATTAAACAGACAGGTGATTACTCTCCTTTTGGAAAAGTTTCTATAATTACTCCTGGGGACTTTTACCAGTTGGCCCCAGTGAAAGTAAAACCTCTATATTCTGAGCCAACAGGTTTCAATTTATTTTTTAATACTTGTCTGGAAAGATCACTCACACTTGGTGTACATGCATGTGTAATGCTACTTAAAAACATTGATGTTTCAGATGGACTTGTAAATGTTTCTAAAGTATGTTATGAAGATGATGAAACTTTCCCATCATGAATATACAGTATCTCACAAAAGTGAGTACACCCCTCACATTTCTGCAAATATTTAATTATATCTTTTCATGGGACAACACTGAAGAAATGACACTTTGATACAATGTAAAGTAGTCAGTGTACAGCTTGTATAACAGTGTAAATTTACTGTCCCCTCAAAATAACTCAACACACAGCCATTAATGTCTAAACTGCTGGCAGCAGAAGTGAGTACACCCCTAAGTGAAAATATCCGAATTGGGCCCAATTAGCCATTTTCCTTCCCCGGTGTCATGTGACTCGTTAGTGTCACAAGGTCTCGGGTGTGAATGGGGAGCAGGTGTGTTAAATGTGGTGTTATCGCTCTCACACTCTCTCATACTGGTCACTGGAAGTTCAACATGGCACCTCATTGCAAAGAACTCTCTGACGATCTGAAAAAAAGAATTGTTGTTCTACATAAAGATGGCCTAGGCTATAAGAAGATTGCCAACACCCTGAAACTGAGCTGCTGCACGGTGGCCAAGACCATACAGCGGTTTAACAGGACAGGCTCCACTCAGAACAGGCCTCGTCATGGTCGACCAAAGAAGTTGAATGAACGTGCCCAGCGTCATATCCAGAGGTTGTCTTTGGAAAATAGACGTATGAGTGCTGCCAGCATTGCTGCAGAGGTTGAAGGGGTGGGGGGGTCAGCCTGTCAGTGCTCAGACCATACGCCACACAGCATCAAATTGGTCTTCATGGCTGTCGTCCCAGAAGGAAGCCTCTTCTAAAGATGATGCACAAGAAAGCCCGCAAACAGTTTGCTAAAGACAAGCAGACTAAGGACATGGATTACTGGAACCATGTCCTGTGGTCTGATGAGAGCAAGATAAACTTATTTGGTTCAGATTGTGTCAAGCGTGTGTGGCGGCAACCAGGTGAGGAGTACAAAGACAAGTGTGTCTTGCCTACAGTCAAGCATGGTGGTGGGAGTGTCATGGTCTGGGGCTGCATGAGTGCTGCCGGCACTGGGGAGCTACAGTTCATTGAGGGAACCATGAATGCCAACATGTGCTGTGACATACTGAAGCAGAGCATGATCCCCTCCTTTCGGAAACTGGGTCGCAGGGCAGTATTCCAACATGATAACGACCCCAAACACACCTCCAAGACGACCACTGCCTTGCTAAAGAAGCTGAGGGTAAAGGTGATGGACTGGCCAAGCATGTCTCCAGACCTAAACCCTATTGAGCATCTGTGGGGCATCCTCAAACAGAAGGTGGAGGTGCGCAAGGTCTCTAACATCCACCAGCTCTGTGATGTCATCATGGAGAAGGGGAAGAGGATTCCAGTGGCAACCTGTGAAGCTCTGATGAACTCCATGCCCAAGAGGGTTAAGGCAGTTCTGGAAAATAATGGTGGCCACACAAAATATTGACACTTTCGGCCCAATTTGGACATTTTCACTTAGGGGTGTACTCACTTTTGTTGCCAGCGGTTTAGACATTAATGGCTGTGTGTTGAGTTATTTTGAAGGGACAGTAAATTTACACTGTTATACAAGCTGTGCACTGACTACTTTACATTGTATCAAAGTGTCATTTCTTCAGTGTTGTCCCATGAAAAGATATGATTAAATATTTGCAGAAATGTGAGGGGTGTACTCACTTTTGTGAGATACTGTATGTTACCTTTGATGATGAAAAGGTTGGTACAACATTAAGAGCCAAGAAGCGATCTTTAGAAACTGGACTGCAAACAGCGACACAAATTGAGGCCAACAAAGAACGAGTGATAAACAGTGGAGGTATGAGGCGTCAATTTCCTTTGAAATTAGCTTGGGCTTGCACTATGCCTAAAGTACAGGGTTTAACAGTGGAAAAGGCTGTCGTCTCACTCAGAAAGATCTTTGCTCCTGGACAATCATATGTGGAATTGAGTCATGTGACATCTTTGAAAGATTTTAAGCAGACAGCTATATATGCACAAAGACACATTTGAAAAAATCCAATGTGGCGCATCATTTTGGTCCACAAGGCTTTTTGTTCATCTGGAGCCAGGGAATCAGAGGAAAAAAGAATTTTGATTCCAGACCAGACGGTTCAAGAGTTATAGCCCAAAACATATTGTGGCTCTCTATAGTCCAACCATGCGGCCAATCGGGGTAATTTTTTTAACCTAAGTAGTGGGTGGATGTAGGAACCTATCTACCAAGCTTGGGTAGCCTCTATAGATTTTGCTTTGCAAATACTTTTAGGGTTAAAATAATCATAATAAAAATCTTGACAGGACAATAGGGTTTCAACAGCTTCACTGCTTGAACCCCTAAAAATCTTAACAAATACAATAGAGTTCCAGCAGCTTTGGCCCCAATATACAACCGCAATATTTAGGGGTTCAAGCATCGAAGCTGCTGAAACCCGATTGTATTTGTCAAGATTTTTATTTTCTCTAGGGGTTTAAGCAGCAAAGCCGCATCAACCCCTAAAAATCTGAATAAATACAATAGGGTTCCAGCAAGTTTCCTGCTTGGACCCTTAAAAATTTTTAGAAATACAGTCGGGTTTCAGCAGCTTCGCTGCTTGGACCCCTAAAAGTCTTGAAAAACATAATAGGGTTTCAGCAGAGAAGCTGCCTGAACCCCTGAAAATCTGAACAAATACAATAGGGTTCCAGCAGGTTTGCTGCTTGGACCTTTAAAAATCTTGACAAATACAGTAGGGTTTCAGAAGCTAGGCTGCTTGAACCCTTAAAAATCTTGACAAATACAGTAGGGTTTCAGCAGCTTTGCTGCTTGAACCCCTAAAAACCTGAACAAATACAATACGGTTCCAGCAGCTTCGTTGCTTGGACCCCTAAAAATCTTGACAAATACAATAAGGTTTCAGCAGCTTCGCTGATTGATCCCCTACAAATCTGAACAAATACAATTGGGTTCCAGCAGTCCAGAGACTATTTTCTTTAATCATTATTTTTTTTTCATCCCTAAAAATGTTTGCACAAGAAAAACTATAGAAGCAAGTGTTATTCAACTTGATAGATAGGTTCCTACATTCACCCAAAAGGTTACCCCAATTGGCCAGATAGACAGCCACAATGCATTTTGGGCTATAACTCTTGAACCATTTGGGGTAGAATCAAAATTCTTTTTTCCTCCGATTCCCTGGCTCCAGATGTTTCATTAAAAGATGTTGCAGAAGTAAGCCAATGAAATTTGTGGGTGTGGTCTCTATTGATATGATGAGCTGTAACTCCTCAAAGCAATGTCCAATAATCACCAAACTTGAGATCCCTCATCTGCAGGCCATTAGACTTAAGTCTCCTGAATTTGGTCTAAATATGTCCATAGGTGGCGCAATAGCAAACAAATGGTCATAACTCCTAAACCAATTGTCCGATCAACTTGAAACTTTGCATGCCACATGTTGATCAAGGTTATGGATATTTATAAAACAAGGTGATTGCTCAAACAAGATGGCCAACATCAGTCAACTTATTTTCAGTAGCCCTTGTAGTCACACACCTATCACCTATCATCATGACAATTTACAGGATGATTAAGGATGTGTCAAAGAGCAATCTGTATGAAAATGAGAGATTTTCATAAACCTTTTAAAATCAGTCTCCTCCTAGATGGTTTGACTGATTTGCACAAAACTTGGTACACGGACTCTTCATACCAAGATATTGTATAAAGAAAGTTGCTACATTAAAATACGTGGCCAGAGCAAACCAATGAATTGTGTGGGTGTGGCCTCCGAATGCAATGTCCAGTCACCAGCAAACTTAAGATCTCTCATCTACAGGCCATTAGACTCAAGCCTACTTATAACTCAGAAAATGTCAATCAAATGTTGGCCGTATGCGCCATAATCCGTGTAATCGCTGCTTGCAGCTATATTCATTCTATTAGATTATTAAATTCTGCTAGTTTACTTTCTGACAGTTGGAGTTCAGAATTCTACAATGGAATGTTATGGTTCATCTAACCAAATAGGTACAGGCCTGACCTGCACTATTATCAAATTCCCTGACAATATTACTCATGCCAAGGCAAGGAAACATCATAAGGAAAAAATACTGGGAGACTCACTGGAAACCCTAACTGCAGACTGCAATAATACAACAAGTAAGATGACGAAAACCTGCTATTTTATACAGACTATCCTGGTGCCTGGCACTGTAATGATGCAAGGTAATGCAGTTAGTCTTGATTATTTTGAGAAAGCATTCAAAAATATAAAGCAAATAGCTGAGACAGAGGGGAAAAAACATACAAAACAAGATCCAGAACAGCAATCCTCAATTTCTACTTCCACAGTATCTCTTCTAGGAGATCGTCTCATTGCTTCAACCAGTGTGGATAGATCTCCCAAGACCCCCACACTCTCCCCCGATCTGCTAGGCACAATGAAGTATATGCAGGGCTGCCTCTCACTGCTGGAGGTAGAGATAGCAGAGCTTAAAGAGGGCAGGCTGATGGACAGTGACCTCATACAACATCTCAGAGAGGAGGCGAGGCATGTAAAAGAGGAGACAAGATTATCCACCTTAAAAATAGAGACAGAAATGAAAGAACATCAACAAAGAAACAACACCCTATCAAAGGACTTGACTTGCTTTAAAGAGAAATTAATTTAAAAAAAGAAGAGAACATACAGACCCAAGAAAAGAAAATAACCCAAAACTGTGCCACAAAATTAAACAGTCAGGCAAACAGCCAGCACCACAACCAGGAGGAGTCCAAGTATAGCCAAAAAGATACCCAGCATGACCAAAAAGATAACCTACACAGGCTAGAAAACCAGCACAACCAGAGGGAAAACCAGCAGAGGCAGGGGGGAAAACCACAGGCAGGCACACAGGCTGCAACACAGCCAGCCCAGCAGAGCCAAGGAGAAGACACAGAAGCGCCAACAATAAAGTCTGATCTGACTGACACTGACAGACATCCCACCATCCCATGCGCACTCACTGTGGAGCCTTCACACCATGGTCCAAACCTGAGCGCCCCAGCCACACCAACGCAATCCACACTGAAGAATCAGCCATCCTCATTGATTCAAATGGGAAATTCTTAAACCATCGCAAACTCTTCCCAGGACACAGAACGGCAAAATGCTGGTGTCCAACAACAGGTAGAGCAATGCGACTCCTGTTCAAATCAATCCTTCAGGGCCCAGATGGCATAATTCTCCACACAGGGACCAATGACCTATATTCACAAAAAGTGTGGCAGACTCTGAAGAGTGCTGAAGAGTACACATCATGATTTTATCAGTAATATTAAAGATAAAGATATAATAATCCTGCAAGAGACATGGAGCAGAGATATGTCAACTTACTGTCCCTGAGGTTACACAGAAGTAATATTACCATCCTTGAAGCACAGCAATGTGCAGCGTGGCAGAGATTCAGGGGATATTATAATATGGTACAAGGATTTTTATTTTTAACAAGTATTTACAAGTATTGGAAATGTCACATCCCCCAAATATAACCTACTCCTGTGTGCAGCATATATTTCACCCCCTGAATCCCCTTATTTCTCAAAAGAAATATTTCTAAATCGCCACGCAAAACTCTGTGCCTTCCAGGCCCAGGGGAAGGTCCTGCTATGTGGAGATTTTAACTCAAGGACTGGTAAACAACCTGATTTTAACAGCACCCAAAGGAAATTATCACATATGTGGATCACCCCATCCATATCATTCAATAAAGTTAACTTCACGAAACAATTACGACAGTGTCATTTATAAAAACAAAAGAAATTTGCTACATCTCTGCTGAAGCCCTGGTCTATATATAATAAATGGCAGGATCAGAGGAGACTCTTTAGGCAGATATACACACAGCTCAGCTCTTGGTAACAGTGTAGTTGATTATGCCATTACAGATCTGGACCCCTCTATTAATGCATTTATTGACAGACCACAAACAACCTTGCCAGATCACAGTCAAATAAGTGTGTTTATAAAGAGAACACAGCAGTACACCACACAGACACAGCCCAGTAAGCCATACAACCTCAATCCTTCTTACAGATGGGCTCCAAAATGTGAAAAATTATACAGAGGCAATTGGAAGTGAAGAAAAAAATGTATTAGAAACATTGCAAAACACACAGTATCATCCATCAAATTTAGGTGTAAATCTGGCCATAGACGACCTAACTCATTTTTTTTAAATTAGCGACAAAATCTAAATTAAAAATTATAGCTCTGAAAACTGATTAAAAAAATAAGTAATGAAAATGGTTTGATGAGCACTGTAAATCAATTAGGAAAAATCTATCTCTATCAAACCAAAAATACAAAAATCCTAAAAATCAAGATTTACACCTAAGATACTGTGAAACACTCAAACAGTATAAAAACAAGATTAAAAGTAAAAGATTGGAACACATCAACATACAGCTCAATGAAATCGAAGAGTCAATAAACCAAAACAGTTTCTGAGAAACTTGGAATAGACTAAATTGTCAAAAAGAGAAGAATTACCAATACAAAACTGAAATACTTGGAAAATATATTTTGAAAACTCAATCAAAAAATGTCACCCAAAGACCAAAAACGACAAAATTCAATTTGTGAAAAACTTGAACAATTAGAATCATGTATCAAAGACAACCAGAGCCCCCAGGAAATACGATAACTATTGAGGAGCTGCAAGACAAGCTGAAAGCACTCAAATCAGGTAAAGCTAAAGGGCCTGACAGCATCTGTGCTGAGATGCTGAAGCACAGCAGCGCCGAGATGCTAAGAGCCCTACTGAAACTCTTCAATCTCGTGCTGAAAGCTGTATATTTCCCCGAGATCTGGAATGAAGGAATAATAACACCAATAAACAAAACTGGAGACAAATTCAACCCCAAAAGTTATCTTTTGTCTGTGTGAACAGTAACTTGGGGAAGGTCTTCTGTAGTATTTTAAACGCCCGAATACAAGCCTTCCTCATTGACCACAATGTCAAGAATAAAAATCCAATTGGCTTTATTCCAAAACATTGTACATCAGATCATATTTACACCCTGCACACCCAAATACATAAACATGTCTACCAAAATAAGAGAAAAAATATTTGCATGCTTTATAGATTTTAAAAAAGCATTTGATTAAATTTGGTATGAAGGGCTATTTTTCAAACTTCATCAAAGTGCTGTTGGGGGTAAAATTTATGATATCAATGTACTCTGAAAACATATCCAGTATAAAAATTGGAAACAAAAGAACTGAATTTTTCACTCAAGGGTGTGGAGTGAGACAGGGTTGCAGTCTTAGTCCAACTCTTTTTAACATCTATGTAAATTAATTGGCCACCATGTTGGAACAGTCTGCAGTCCCTGGTGTCAATCTTCATGACACTGAAGTCAAATTCCTGCTCTATGCAGATGACCTGGTCCTGCTGTCACACACAGAAAAACGGCCTGGATCTGTTAGAGCAGTTCACAGCCAGACTTGGGCCCTGACAGTGAACATGGATAAGACCAGAGTCATGGTAGTTCAGAAGGCGGCCAGATCTCAGGCAAATAAGTTCCCTGACGGTACCCTGGAACATTCGACTAATTACACTTAGCTGTGTCTAAATTATCAGTGCATCAGGGAAGTTTGACCTGGCAGTAAATGCATTGAAGGAGAAGGCACGCAGGGCTTTTTACACTATTAAGAGAAGGCTCTACAATTTAAACCCACCTATTAAAATCTGGTTTAAAATTTTTTGAAAGTATAATTAAACCAATTGCTCTTTATGGTAGTGAAGCGTGGGGCTCCATTATCAAACTAAATTACACCAAATGGGAAAGACCCAGTAGAATCCCTGCATGCAGAATTTTGTAAAAATTACAAAGAAAAACTCCAAACAATGCATGCAGTGCAGAATTAGGCTTTTTTCCATTGATTATTGACATACAAAAACGGGCACTAAAATGTTGGATCCATTTAAAAAATAGTAATACAAACACACTTCACCATAAAGCCCTGCTATCTCAAAAACTCCTATTTGGATCACTGGGACACAATCACCAAATCTCAAAACAGAATGAATTGCTATCGGGCCCTAAACAGAAAATATGAATTGGCAGAATATCTAGTAAACATTAAATGCACAAAACAAGGAGAGATCCTGACCTAATATTGTGACAGTGACCGCAGCCTCGCCATTGAAAAGGGCCGACACAGACAAACCTGGATGGCCAGAAAGGACAGACTGTATGAGCAATGTAAGACCAAAGAGTTGAAGACAGAGATTCACTTCCTTTTAAATTGCACAAATTACGATCAAGAAACAGAAATGTTTTTTAAAAATATAAATATTGCTTTCCCTGACTTAAAAAAATGTAATGATACGGGAGAATTATCAACAATTCTAGGAGAAGGGCCTACAGCACAACAAGCAGCCAAAAATGTTGCCACCTGCCACAACATAAAGGACAGGAAGAGGACTATATATAAACAAAGGAAAAATAAAGAATAAAGAGAAATACAAGTATGCATATACGTATGTACGTGTATATATATATGTAAATGTATATATGTATATGTAGGTATATGAATTCATATAATGATACGTACGTGTATACGTACATGTGTATTTATTTTTCCTTGTCTTTTTTTGTTGTCTAGTTAGTTTTAGCATTGTAAATCACACTTTGCATTGATGTTGCTTAAGTGATTTTGTATGTTGCTTTGGCAATATGACTTTTGTTGTCCTGCCAATAAAGCAAATTGCAGCAGCAATTTATTTATTTTTTTGCTGGGAACCATGCGAGTCATGCGTAAAAAATAGGTGAGATGCCGAAACTCCAGATTGCGGCTGCTCTAACCTGTTAAAATGGGCACCGAAATGAAAACCATGACGGAAAACAACCACCACGAAAACACCACGTAGGCAGTGTGTCCCAGGCCTTAAGCAGTTACTTTTACTTAAGATTCTCAAGAAAAACACTACCTGGGTTACTTTTGTGTTTTTACATTTGACTTTTGCTGTGTCACTGTATATACTGTGTCACGACTATTGCACTGTAATGCTGTTCCTGGTGCCACTTTTCAAATTAGGTAGTCTCTCATCAATGACAGTAACTCATTGGAAAAGAAGGATGGAAAATGACCTTCATTTTGTTTGCACTCATAAATGCTGCTGCTGGCAAGCTGCAATCACAGATATCACGTTGTTCAACATTTTATTTATGACGATTTTTCTATATCGTCATTAATATTATTGCACATTTCCTTGAAATATCTTGATATAATTTTGAGCTATATCGCCCACCCCTATGACGTAGATATGTTGAATTATGGTGTGCTTCTCCGTGCATCTCTCATAGGATTCAGTACAATTGGCACCAAAGTCTGGCATCACAGAACATTGGTACAATGTAATGCCTCTCCCTTCTTTTAGGTCCCGTGATTTAAATCAGGAAATATACAAAACCACAGGCTATTGGCGAAACATGTGATGAAAAGCTGAAAACATACTGTGAATGGAATCCAATTTATTTTTGTCCAATGGTACACAAGCATCTCCTCCTCTGCCATGTTTGCCCCCTTGGAGATTGCTCACCAGCAGCATCTCCACTGGGAAGACTGCCGTGAGCAAATGCCTCAAAAATACTGTAGCTGAATTTGCATTTAGGGCATGGGCCCACGGCAGTTTTCAGTCCCAGGGTGGATCTCCACGTGTTTAAACAAGGAGACATGGTGAGAACTTGCAAGTTCAAACATATATGGTTTGTTCAGCCCAACAGACTTCAGACAAATTAGATCTGCCATACTCAAAGTCTGACAAGCAGTAGATCTATTTTATGCACTGTATTTAATTATTCTTTAAAAAATAATTACCTTTGAAGACTGGGAGTCAGTCAGAGATGGAGTGACAGATACAGAGGTGGAACTGGATGGCGAAGATCTGGGGAGGGACGTGTCAGATGGAGAACTGAACCTGGATCTCTTAGGAGGTGTAGCCAAACCAAATATAGTCTTCATGTTCTGTAGGAGTTCTGGAACATCTAAACACAGTGTATCAGAAACAAAGAATTGGTTATCATCACTCTTCTTTAGGACAAAGTACCCTACAACACAGTCAATACAGCCTGAAGTCATTTAGAAAATGAAGTGTATTAGATGTCTAATGGTTCAATGAGTGACATGAATCAATAATACCTTGAATAACCATCTCCTTCAATTCAGCATCCTCTGCTTTCAGGTCCTCGATCTCCCGCTTTAATTCAACCACAGCCTCTCTTGGATTTTTATCATCTGAAGGCGGTTGTGAATGACTGTACGTTAGGACGTAAGGAACTCTTCTGTGGGGTCTTTCCTTGTGAGAGCTCTATGAGGTCTTTCCTTGACTTCTGGGTGTAAAAAGAAAGGAAAATAGAATTATTGACATGGAAAACAAAAAAAAACAGCTGGTGCTGGTTTAGCATCTGCACTGTACAGACAAGACTAAATAAGAAGAATCAATAATCCATACAGGTTTTCAATGGCTAGACAGTAATGCTTATTATACAGCTGTACCAACCCCATACACATTCTGTTTACATGGTACCATTTGGAAACATGGGCATTACATAGGAGCTAAAAGTAAACTCATGAAGTCAGAATCTGAGTCTCAGTATCGGTTGAGCCATCCGAATCTTCCTGATAAGTTTCGGGGGTACTGACACCTTCTTTGTTAGTTTTGCAGATTAGCCCACCTTCAGCAGTGAGTTCAATGTACGGGTTGTCTCAAAACAAGTAGCAAGGGAACAAAAGAAGGAGACATACAATACTGAATTATACTCAGACAGCTGACAGCCCTCTTTTTTTTTTTCTTATCAGATCTGCATTGATCCAAGAAACTATCATTTTTGCTCTTCCATGTCGGAATACTTAAATCCACTGCTGAACTAACTGTTCTTGCGGCAATATCCCCAATGGAGATTCCTTTAGCGTATCTCTCTCTCATGTCTGCTTTGCTTTCACAATTGCCTGATGTTTGTCTATATGTTTGTTTGTATGTGGCAATCCAATTTTGTTTAGACACTGGTAGTGTAATAGCCAATGTTAATATAGGGGGTAAATCTACTTTTTTGCTGTGTGGGTAGATACATTGTTGTGGTTTGACTGAGATGATTAGGATGAAGTTGCTCTCTAATGTTGTGGATTACTCTACTTTATCTCATTCAGTAGTATGAACTCTCAGACGACGATATAGTATTTAAGAGGAGTTTATTGATAAGGGATAGAAAAGAATGAACTTGGGCTTGGCGTCAAAAGGGGGAGGAGTCGTCCCGTACTCGTGGAGAGGGAAACCCCCCCTCCCTTTGGCTGAAAGAAAATTGGAATAGTAGTTAGGATTATGAATCCCCCCTAGAAAAAGAGAGGATGAAGGTGGAGATGGGGAGGAGGTGGGATGCCGGAAATGCTGAGCACGATGGGTAAAGGTACGTGGTGTTTATATACCTGCAGGGACCGGAAGGGGTGCGATAGGTAGAGAGGTTGTCTGAGAGTTCTTCTCCCGAATCTCTGTTTTACCAAACTGCAATTCAGTAGTATGAACTCTTAGACAATGATATAGTATTTAAGAGGAACTTATTGATAAGGGATAGAAAAGAATGAACTTGGGCTTGGCGTCAAAAGGGGGAGGAGTTGTCCCGTACTCGTGGAGAGGGAAACCTACAAAAGACTGCCAGCCCTGTAAACAGAATGTGAGATTTGGTTTGATATTTCTACGTAATCATCGGTGGATTAATGAGCTATGGGCATGTCATTTGGCCAAACGAATGTCATTTGGAAAGCGTCTGATGACCAGCGACCCAGGCGTTTCATTAAATGTTCAGGAAGTCCATTATTTGTGCCGCTGTGGTTGCTGCTCCGATTCTGAATAAAAGAGAAGAAAAATTGTTAGCGGGAAAACTTGAAATATACAGAGTTGAAGACACGGTGAATTATGAGCATCGGAGGAATCCGAAGAATGCGAGTGAGAAGAGAGATGACAGAGTGATGTCTACGAGAGGGTTGATGTATCCGGAACGGGACATTAATGCAGTGGGTGAGTATGGAGGCATGATGGTTGTCTAGGTTTGGAAAAGCCTGGGTCTAACATCTGGTATCCTCCCGTGAGCTTCCGGGGCCGAACTGAAGAATTTCTGAAATTGGAAACGAGCAAGACTGTCAGGAATTGAGTTATGGTGATCGGGAATGTAATCTGCATGTACAGTGAACTCATGGCGTATTGACACTCAGGTGAGACGGCGAAGGAGTGACATGCTGGTGATGGAACGTGAACTGCCTTTATTCATTATTGCGACGGTGGCCCTGTTGTCGGAATGAGTCAAGACTTTCTTTTAAGACCGTTCCAACCCCCAAAAGACAGCAGCAGCAGCAGCAACCACGGGGTAGATTTAAAACAATGCAGAGGACTCGGAAGTAGGCGGGAGGGAGGAGAATTCGACCGGCCAGGGGGCTGCAAGCCGGCAGCCTCGATAATATGCACCAAAACCCACGGCTGGCGCAACGTCTACGAACGGATGAGGATTGCGTGCCGCAAACGCTACTCGCCCAGACAAAAGTCATCCAGTACGACCAGACTGAGCAGGGACCTAGGAGGCGCGGGTCAGCAGATAGAAATTCTGATTGGATTTACACGGAACACCGGAAACGGAGGGGACACATAAACCCTGACTAGACCCCCTTTGCCAGCAACAAATCGACAACACCAGGCTCAGACTCAGCTGACTGAAAGTTTCCACAATTAACAGACTGAACAGGAATGGGAGCTAAACCAGGGGCAAAACCGTGAATGAGCTTGGAAACATTAACCGGAGTGGATGGATGGAGAAACAGTTACATAGTGCCAGAAGGGGCGGTGCTACGGTAGACAGGACAGACCAGGCGCGCGTGGGCGCCGGCGCAAAAGCTGCACATATGAAAAATTTACAGCCGTTGTTGTAGCATCCGGCCTGGTTAAAATTATTAGAAATTGACTTTCCCCCGTCGAATAGAATGGGCCTCCCACTGACGGCAAAACGTGGGGGAGGGGACAACAGCGGAAACGGAAGCTGCGGGGACAGAGCTGACCGAACCAGCGGAGACAGTGGCAGCGGGGGCTACCATGGCGCACAAATGGGTGGAATGTTCGGTGGACTGGTATACGCCACAAACCAAAGCTTTCAAAACCCAGGAAAACCCTACAGTACAAGTCCGAGTCCAAAACCCCCCAATAAGGACACACATTAAATTGCACTACCTTCGCAGCACATTTGGCAGAAAACATTTTATGATATACATAAAAATGGGAACCCCCAAACGGACGGCTAAATCCGCCACGATAGCCATACAGTCTGCTAGCTCTGGAACACCGAGCAGATAACGTCGGTGCAGCGACAAAAAGCCAGGCAGAATTCGGGGAACGGCAACACCTTAGACGAGTAGGAAGACGGAGCCCTGAGAGCAAACGCGATGCCGTCACACTCCAAAACCCTACGTTCATGGGGGGGAAGGTGAAAGCAGAGATGCCAAACACACGTCCGCACCTTTTAAAATCTGCAGGCGCAGATGGGCAGACACAGGGATAGGCTCAAAAACAGGAGCAGTCAGGGGAGGAGGCATCACGACGGCCGTGGACAGGCTGTAGGACTGGACACTGGCGGCAGAGGGAGCCGGGCAGGAAAATTGGGGACCTGGGAGAGAGTGAGAGAGAGAGACAGCAGCAGAAACGGCAGTGGTAGGAGGATACTGTAATGCATGATGAGCAGGATACAGGGCAGGATACGCAGCGTGAGCTGGGGGCAGCTGAACCGGTCCGCGGGGAGCCAGCGACAGCGGGCAGAGGGCGCGTGGTGCATCTGAGGGAACCCGCCCGCTCCGCCCGGGACGGTAGCAGCTGGGGAATTGGTCCGCAGCGCCTGGATCCCAGAAGCATGCAGGGGCTGTCCGGCGGGTGCGAGGTGCGCCGACTGGAACTCACCGACCCCGGGAGGGACCAGGGCAGCCAGGGGAAAGGAAAACCGCAGCGCCGACTCCTTGGGAGAGTGCAGGGGCAGGACAGAGAGCACGGACGGCGCTGGCTGGAGCCCGCCGACTCCGGCAAGGGTGGCGGTCGGGGGGAAAGGGGGCCGCAGAGCCGTTACCTCGGAAGCGTGCAATAATGGCACTCCTGACGCCGAGGGCACCTGGAGCGGCTCGTCTGCCCCAGCGAGGGCGGCTGCAGCAGTAGGGAGGAGGGACCGCCGTGCCGAAACCCCGCGAGCGGGCAGAAGCAGGTCACCAACCGCCGAGGGCGCCTGGCAGGGCTCGCTGGCTCTAGCTAGGATAACGGCAGCGGCGGGGGGAGAGGACCTCATTGCCTGGCGCTTGGGAGCGTGTAATGGCAGGATAGCTGACGCTGAGGGCGCCAGGTAGAGCCTGCAGGCTCCAGCCAGCGCCGGCACGTGAGAGGAGAGAAGGGGGAGGGAGGGGGAGAGAGCGCATCTGGGCAAGGGCCGCAGAAGCACTCCCAGCAGCCATGCCGCTGGAGACAGGCGCAGCCGTGGACAGCCCCAGGGTCCGACGAAGGTCCCGACGGCAGATCTGCGTCGGACGTCGACAGAGGAGAGTGGGCGGGGACTGCCAGTTCGTCAGAGCGGAGGGCCTCGACAAACAGCCGGAACAAGTCTCTTTTCCGCGCAGACCAAGGAAACGCAATCCCGCGGAGCCTCAGAGCCTCATGGAGGCGGGTCACGGTCCAATCTGAAATCACCACACCGGAAGAAAAAAGTATACGAGCTTGAAAAGAATCTGGAAGAGAAACTCAAAGAACTACATGACAAGTAACCCAACAGAACAAATTCAAAATGAAATAGCATTGACTAACTCTCAGCTAAACAGTATCATAAAAAAAAAAAGCCAATTCCTAATACAGAGACTCGGATGTGACAATTTCAAGCACAATAACAAAACAGGTAAATATCTGGCCAATCAACTCAAACATAAAGACAAATCAATTATTGCAGTGATTAAGAACTCAGCAGGGGAGATCATGCAAACGCCTTCAGCAATAATACATTTCAGGAATTTTACACCAACCCACACACCTCAGACCATGAACCAAATTTAACAGATATCCACTCCTTCCTTAACAGTTTAGACCTCTGCCAACTTAGCAAGGAGCTATCAATTGAACTAGACTCACCTGTCACACTTGATGAATTTCACAAAGTACTTATTCAGATACCAAACAATAAAACCCCAGGACCTGATAGCTTCCCTGTCTAGTTCTATTAACACCTCTGGAACATAATCTCACCACTCTTTTTCAGAATGACTGTACAGATCAAAAAAAATTTCAAAAATCCCACAACATATGATCACTGCCCTCCTCTCAGTCCGACTGAAGCCTGACAAAGACCCAACCCAGGGTTCCAGTTACCATCCCCATCACTCATTAACACCGATTTCGAAAATGATCAGCAAAGCACTAGCCACCTGTATTGAAAAAGTAACCCCACTTCTTATCCATCCAGACCAAACTGGCTTCAAAGGAAGAGATTCATTCAGCAACATGCGCAGACTATGGAATTACTATAACGAAACAACACAAAACAAAATCAATAATTATTTCGAGATGCGGAAAAAGTTTTTAACAGAGTAAACTGAAAATTCCTGATTTAAACACTCCACAAATTTGGCTTCGGAGAATTGTTATTCATCGGATTACAATACTGTGCAATGCACCAATGGCCACAGTTTTTACTAACGGACTACCTTCACAGAGTTTTGCACTGCACACAGGAACCAGGCAAGGATATCCACTCTCACCATCATTTTTTGCCCTGTTCATCGACACTCTGCTGCAATACATCAAAATAATAACATCACAGGGATCCAAACCTCCTTCACACACCACAAAATCAACCTCTATGCAGATGATATATTGCTTTACTTAAACACCCCATCAACTTCCCTCCCAGAAGTCATCAAACTCCTCAATTCTTTCTCAAAAATAGAGTGTGCCATAAACTGGACAAAATCAAACATCTGACCCTTATATGGTGACGACTGGCACACTGCAGCTCAAAATTCACAACTTAAATCCACTGGCAACATCAAATATCTGGGCATAAACATTTCCACTAATCTGTCAGAGTTGTTTCACCTTAATTTCACTTCATTAATAAAAAAAAAATGAACAGTATTCAAACCGCTGGACAAACTTACCAATCTCTCTAATTGGCAGGGTATCAACAGTTAAAATGACCATACTACCATTACTTATTCAAAATGATTCCGACTCACCCCTCTGCTAAATGGTCTACCTCAACAAACTCCATTACTACTAAATTTTACTGGAATAACAACAAACCCCATATTAAACTGTCAACACTACAGAAACATAAGGACGAGGACGACTGGAAGCACCAAACTTTTATCATTACTACCTAGCTAACCAACTACAGTATATCACAAACTGGATTCACTCTAACAAACAGAACGACCCATGGATAGAAACAAAACAATCAGTATGTACAGAAATTTAAATTTCCAATTTACTTTTTCTCACTATCTCAGTCAAACACCATGACTGCTTTAAAAATACTGTAATCTCAACAACCCTGACAGCTTGGTGAAAAGTGAACGAAATCTTTAATTTCACAATGACAACATGTAAATATACCCCAACACGGCACAACTCTATAAAACTCCCCATTTAACACATGGAAACAAAGAGGCATCACACACCTCAAACACGTCTTTCAAAATAGCAATTTCATCACATTCCAAGAGTTGACCCAGAAGTACAACATCGGGAATGAACAGTATCTGCAATGCTTCCAGTTAAAATCTGTCCTTAAATCAAAAATTAAAACAACAGACAACAACCTACAAGCCACCCCACTCATAGATGAAATTAATAAAATAATCAATACTAAGAAAAGTTCTTTCCAAATTATACAAACAAGTATCAACCATAGATTTAACAATATACCTCCCTATTCAAGCTTGGGAAAAAGACCTACCCCTTAATTCCACCGGACGCAGAAATGTGATGTTGTGTAATCGGCGCATTTTTGGTCCGTCTTCTGCACGGTTTCATACTCTAGTGGTTGCATTTCAGAAGTGGAGCGTCTTGTTGTGTTGCTGATTTTTCCTTGATTTTTGTGCTTCTACAAATGTTTCTACATGAAAAGCATCTGTACAAAATGAACAGGTATGCGTCACTGACATCCATGATACGTTCTGTAAAATACGACATTCAATTTGGACATTATGCGAACACCATATTGTCATTTTTACTTAAACCTATATCGGAGAATGTAGTGTACCTGTAGTGCCTAAACAGCCAAAACACTGTACACATACAGTACTGTATTTCAGCAAATGTATCTGTAATATATGGATTAAATAGGTTACATCCAGTTCTCCGATCGGGATTTCTTAACTCTATTATAACCTAATGGGACCACGGATGTATATGCAGTCGGACGTTGTCTGAACAGACTTTATGCGACGCATACCTGTAATGATTTGTTAATATAGCAAATGTATGTATTGTAGAAAATTAGCTTAATGTAGCCAATTTATATGGTAGCTTTTACTACGTTATATTCACCTTATACTCCAAAAACTTCTGCAATTGCATACCATGGCCTCTCCTATTGTTCTTTATAAAAAGGATCTGAGGTGTCATACTACACCTTGTATTTCTCTACTTCAAAGATTAACTTTTCATCGTCTATATTCTTCTCTTCTGGCCTGGTGCCACCGGTTATAGTCGGATGTAGTCGTGATGTGACGGGGTGGTGGGACAAATTCATGAATATTCATGAGAAACGTGCTATTTGATTGGCCGGTTGAACTGCTTTCAGAAGCGTTCCAGAAGCAGCATCCACCAAAAATAGACTACGAGTGTATCTTTAGCAAAGCAGAGCGATCTGCCGCTTCTGAAACATGCCGCGGCGCACTTGGTGGATTAGCAAACATTGACTGTAGTGGAGGCGATCAGCTCCAGCAACGCAAACGGAATGCAGACGGACCTGGTGGAATTCAGGCTTTATCATTCGCTCCCGACTTAGGCTTCCGGGCTCAAATCTGTAGTAACACCTTCACAATGACTACTAATACTAATTTACAACTAATACAGTACAAGGTAATCCACAGAACACACATCACCCAGCACAAGGTGACCCATGCTCACAGTGCACAACGAACACCCCTGACGATTGTTTCCATGCCACCTGGCTCTGCCCTCCAACTCATCACTTCTGGAAGCAAGTCACGGACAGAATATCACTTATTATGAGCTGTAGCATTCCACTCTCTCCATCCCTCTGTCTGCTCAGAGACCTCTCAGCAATCAAACCACCACTGCTAAACACCACAACCATTCCCAAAACCGCCCTAGCTATCACCAAGATACCTATCCTCTTAAACTGGAAAACAAAAAACACAATCACCATCACACAATGGTTAAATCTTCTCAAAAAATATATTTCCATGGAAACACACTCTCATCCATACCAAACCTCACACTCTGTTAAAATATGGTCCCCTTTCATAATCTCACTGAAATTGCCTGTTCACTCATCCCCCATCTCTCACCACACTAAACATAAGAACACATCATACGACACCCTACACCATTACCTGTGTTACACTCCCAAGAAATGATGAAGACTCCACTCCAGGGTAACATTTACTGGGGGGTTTTATTTCTTCCTACTGCAAAAAAGTAGAAACCACTCTGAAGCACACATTCTCCATGTGGCTCGAACAGCATACAATCAATTTTTTTTTTTCCATCTGATGACTCCTATAAAATCATACATGACTGAAATTTGCTCAGTACTGTAATATCCAAATGCATAATATAAAAGAAAAATCATGCAATGGCATATTCAAACATATTGATTTTGCCCGTCATAGTAGCATCGTAACAACAGCTTAGAACATAAGAAAGCATGAAGTATTCCTACTAACCGAGACTGAACTACATAACATCAATAACACAGGTAAGTACCTTCTCCTAAACATAACTAATTACAGTATCACAAACATTTTTTCTTTAACACAGGTACCCATTATTTTATTTACAGCACAAATAAGTGTCATTTCTGTTCCAGGAAGTCTAACTATGTTTTAACCATTTAGTTTTACCACTTTTCCTGACCTCAAACAGCATTTAAACTTTGTCAATACATTGTTGCATCATTTAGCAGAGAAACTACAATAGAAAAAGGATTCATTTCTATTTTTGCTATGAGCTGAATAAAGTACGCATAACATAACTATTGTTTTCTTTCACCATTATTTGTTCTAATTTTATACATTGACAAACATAAACCGTGTAATCGAGAATATCTGCACCCTGCTACCTTAATATTGTAGCTCAAAGCCAGAAACCCCGCTAGCAACATGCTAATCTCGTCCATGTGCTGGTATAGTAATACAATGACTGCGGCTACGAGCCCACTGCCATTTCACCCACATTAATCCGGTTACATCCTACACAATCATTTACAATATATACTCATCAATGCTGTACAAATGCTAAACATTCTGTTAAGTATTAGATTTTACATGGATGGTTTACTTTTGAACATTTCGATACCTTTTTACTACGAGGGTTTTCACATGCTAGTCCGCGCTAGCCTCGTCTTCATTTCGTTTCGACGAGGACATTCAATATCGTTCACTGTTATACGACTGCATTTACCATTAATGAATATAGGTATTGGGCACCTTAGCTACCACATTTACATGGATATATTATTGTCTAAAACGTATATTTGTAGGTTCTTAGCCGCAAAATAGTACAAACACTATGAAGCACACATTCTACTTATGGCTCTAACGGCATGCAATAAATGTTTAACAAGATGATCGTCGCTGCCATACAGCGCTACTGAAGAGTGCACAGCGCCACTCGGCGGTCAGGAGTGTGAACTACCCTCCTTTCAACTCCAATAGATCGATCTTAAATGGAATGTATTATAGTCCCACCATGTGCCACACCTGCAGTCACTTTAACTCCACCGCAGTTACACTACACTCATGACACACATTAGTTTCTTTCATTCTTTTTTCTCTCTTTTCTCTCACATCAGCGACATAATTATTATTATCATTATTCTTGTTGTTGTTGCTGTTATCTATATTGTTATTACTGTCGATATTCAGATTGTCGTTATTGTTATTGCAACTGTTATTATTCATGTTATTCTTATTATTCTTATTTATGATTGTTATCTTCATTATCTTTAAAAAAAGTTGTCTTTTCCTTTAATTATCTTCCCCATGTAAAACTCTTCTCCCACCTCCTACCTACCTTATATTACACACCTACCTCAAGTGTCCTTTAGTACCTGTCTTTCTGTTTCTGTCCATCTGTCTATGTGTGTCTGTCTGTCAATCTGTATTTCCACTCTATGTTGTTTTCTTCTTTTTATAATGTCTGACAGGGTTTTTCTTCATTCTTTCTTTTTTAGAGATAATGAATAGAGAATAGCAGCTTCACCACTGTATGCAATGTGTATATAACACCAATTAAAAAAAGGAATTCTTCAATCCATATACCAGGGAACATGAGACATTTTGCAGATTTACTACTTTGGATGTTCCTGCAAACATAATATGAGTGTTGTGAGCTCCACTTGTGTTATTTTCATTGAATTCTTATTGCGATTAATTAGCATTAACTTTAAATTTACCTGCTAAAATGCCACTTTGGGTAACGTTAACTAAAAGTGACTGTTAGCTGAAGGCTGAAGAAGAGTTAACATTAGCCAAACAGAAAAGCAATTGAAACACAAATAAATGTATTTCAAATTTAAGCTAAAACATTGAAATACATGTTAATTCACGTACCTCTATATTTACTCAACTGCAAAATCCAGGCAGAATATGCTCTCCAATTTTCCGCTTCTCTTGATTCAAAATGTAATGTTACCCCTGCTTTACCTTGCAAGATCTCATGTGGATATAAATTGTTACCAGGACCGCCCAACTCTGCCTCTGATTGCCTCACCGTGATATTTTACCCAAATCTTAACCAATTGTTGCTGCTCATGCCTAAAAAAGCATTTCCCACCTAGGCTCCATCCAGTCGTCTTTGTTTGTTTCTGGTAGCTTTCTAGCGGTGAAATTGATCAGTGTTTACAAAATGGATAGATTATAGCCCAGTTAACTTTAGCAGTGCAGTTGACTAACTACCATACTAAACAGCTATGTCAAAAAGAAAACACCTTACTCCTGACATGACTGAAAGAGACTGGTTGAGGAAAAATGCTTGTACACATACTTTGACAAGATGAAAAAAAGGATTGTGCAACATTTTTACTAATGCAGCTTATAAGTAATGTTAATGTTACAGTGATTTGTGCCTTGTTACTGTCCACTGTTTCATTGGGAAAATCACCAGAACTTTGAATGACATCGGAAAAGACACTACACAACAACTTGTAAGTGCAATCTGGTTCTTGTTTTCTCTTTCTTATCAGCTAACTTATCAGTAACAGTTATGTATAAGATACACAGCTAACTATAATAGCCTACCATACAAAAATTATTCAGGCCCTTGTCCAGGTGGTATGAGCCAAATTAGTTTTTGCTTGATACTTTATTGCAGCAATACATCTTACATAAAATTGCATTTTCTTACACACAGCATTGATACTTCTAGAATTCTTTATTTGCTGAGATATCCTAATAATAAAGAAAAGAGAAAGAAAACTGCATCGATATGTGCTGAATTTGAGATGAAATGTTCACTTTGTCATAAAAGCATTAACCTTTGTACACTTGTGCAGTATGGGGCCCAGGGCCATAGCCATCTATGAGGATGCCGAGGTCCAGACCGTGGTAATTTTTTAAAGAGCTAAAAATAAAATCTGAAGCTAAATATTCACCTGAATAAAAAATACAGCAGTTTAAAATGTCTCCATTCCAAGTGCATTCTTAATTCAGTTCAAATGTACACTTGAAAGCAGTTTTCACATTTCAATTCACATTGTCTGTGTGTGTGTGTGATCATTCAGCCAGAGAGGACTGAAGCAGAGTGTGAGCTGCAAACGTAAGTTCACGGGGGGGGGGGGGGGGGGGGGCAAAAATTGTGAGGGAGGGTGCACGAGCCGGGCAGCAGCACTTCCTCACTACACACACTTTGGGAAGCAGCACTGAGGTGCCTTGTGAACTTGAGGGAAGTATATCACTCAGTAAGACAAAACAATGATAATTATCTGTAAAAAAAAAAAAAAAAAAAAAAAACTTCCAAAACAGCAACCTGGTATAGTGTCTGGAGTAAAGATAATTGTATGAAACATGTTAAATATAAGCGTAGGCTAGGCTACTCTGGCCATGTTAATGATTGGGTTTCTTTCTTACGGCTAATGGGCTAGATTCGGCTCACGAATGTTTTACCAGTAGCAAACCATGACTCTTAAACCTTGGCCCTCTGACCCCCTTCCCTCGTTGGGGAACAAAAGCAAAATACCAGCCTAGCTTACTGAGTCCTCTTCTATAGTATCGGAAGACCCCAGGTTACCTAGATCTGTCTTTCAGTCGAATTTGTACGTAAATCAGAACAGGTACATAAAGTTCGTATTTAGCGTCAGTTTGTCAAATGTTTGTCTTAGTTAGTATATATTTCACGTTTCTATGCATATAAAACACAAACAATTTGACAACATGAATTAAAATAAAATTGTTCGGTGGTGTATAGCTTGGCCGTGGCCAACAACAGTTGATGATGAAATAAATTATTTGATCCACCTGGACTCTTTATTCCATGGCAGTGAATGCTACAGTATCATCAGCCAGTGTAATGATGGAGCGTCTGTCATGAGTGGGATCAGGGTTGATGTACAGACATTGTTACAACAGAAGCGTAATGTACTCTTTTTGCTTAGCTTACTTTACTCCACAAAAGCATTTTCATTTAACTATGGGTTAAGTTATCATTTTTATAATTTTGTGAGTTTTTTCTATGTTAATTGCTTAGAGGATGTGAGTGTGTTGTTATTGAAATACAAATAAAACATTTAAATGAGAAAAAAAGAAGCAGAAGACTAATGCTTGGAATTGGTAATTTTGTGTGATCCAAGAATAGCTTTTCTTTCTTCAACCAATATTCCCCCAATTATTTTTTGGGTCTTTTGATTTACTTTTCAACCAATTCGCAAAAAAAAACAATGCATTCATATGTTCATAGTTCATGCATATGTTTAGTTCATAATTACTTCAGGTAGCCCGGTATTTACAATTTTGCTTCTCAGTCATGGCCGTTGAGTGCGCAAGGTAATCAGTCACCAAGAACTTGTCAGCGTCTGCCATATCCTTCTTAGTGGCCGTCTCAAACGTTTGATGTGCTAGTAACTTTGGGACAGTTGTACCTGCAACACAAGTGAAGATATATAAATACAAAAAGTACAAAAATTGTTCAGAGCAGAGGAGAGAAAAAAAAAGACTCTTACATAAACTTCAAAAATATTCTAAAGACGGGTAAATGCAAAGCATCCCATGTGCATTGTGTAGTAGGTACTTGCTATGCAGTGCATTATCATACTATTTGCATTATAAATAGAATATTGTTGAAATAGTTATGGTTCACTAACTTGTTGTGCAACCGTTCCAAGTCATTTGAAGCATTATAGATGGGTGTCCCTGTGCCGGAGAAGAAAAATCTGTCATCAGAGGCGTCGTCCTCCTCCAGCTGCCTTTTTTTGCCCAGCGATGTCGGCTGGGCCTCTTCAAAGTACAACTGGAACCACTGTTGACAGAATAAAAACAGTGAGTCGTAAACATCTTGCTCTGGTATTGAAAACTAGTTTGCAAGTAGTTATCACAGGGAAAATTTTTCTTGTGGATCCTACCACCTCCTCCTCCTGTCTGAGTGCAGAGAAGCCACCTGTGTGGCAGCCGTCTTGAGCTCCATTACCACAATGACTGTGTGGCCGCCGTGGCCAGGGACTGGTGTATGCTGCTCCCACTGCTGCATCTACAAAAAAAAGACAAGGAAGGGTTTTGTGAACAATGAGGCTACTGAAATGAATATGAAACAAATAAATAAATGACCCCCCCCCCCCCCCCCCCAAAAAAAAAAAAAAAACCTGTTACTAAAACAATACTTACGGTCATGTGCTCGACAACACCAGGTCACTACATGTTTCTGAGCATCAGCGTGGCTGGCAGACTCCTCCACAGCCTGCGTGCCTGATTTCCTGGCAGTCATCGGGAAGCTGAAAGGCACGCAGGCTGTGGAGGAGTCTGAGCTGACAAAATCAGGGTGCCAGCTAGTGGTGTACTACCTGGAGGCCACTTTGATGCTCAGAAACATGTTGGGCCCTCAAGGTGTGCCTGCAGTCGTTCGGAAACAGCAGCCCTTCCCTCAGGATTGCATACCTGTTAAAAGACAAATGAGGTTAATGTTCTTGTTTTATGAAATTGAAAAAGACAAGAAAGGAAATAGACAGGCATCTAATTTGACAGCATAATTACAGGCACAAACCTCTCTCTCTCTCTCTATATGTATATATATATATATATTTTTTTTTTTTGCATTCATTACCATGGATGTTATTGTGCAAAGCAACTGAAAGTATTTCAAAAACCACAACCACCTAGGCCAACCTCTTCAGTCTCTTGATATAGTTCTGCACTGTCTGCTTGTAGAGCTTGACCTCAACCGGCTTGTGGTAATACTGCCTGGTGCATTCCAGGGAGCGCACAAACTTTTGGCCCCGTCGGGTCCATGAAGTGCAGATATTGGGCCACGTTATTCACCTGAAAAACATGACATGTTTCTTTACCTAAACAGTATGTGGGAAGTGCTTGATGGCACAGAACTATGTGTAAGCTATGTGTTGTTGCAGGGCTCCAGACTAACTTTTTCCACTAATAGCACTGGTGCTCCTCACAGAAACATTTAGGAGCACCACCACAAAATTTAGTAGCACCACTTAAATCGACATGCAAAGCAACACATTCATGTTTTTGTCCATTTCAACTGTATTAATGACAAATGCTGTGATAATAAATAGACAATTTACAGAGACAACAAAGGGCTGTTTTATTTAAATGAAAAAGTCACAAAGTGAGGTAGTGCCTTAAGAGAAAAAAATCATTAAATGAAATATTGTCTTTTTAAAATAAAGACACCAAATAATAAATTAACTGATGTAAATTTAAGGTATCTGGTCAGTCATTACAGCAATAAAAAACACAACAAAACAAGTAAACAAGGAACTCCCTCTTATATGTTTCTCATTCCCCTCCCTTTAGAGCACATCTCCCTTAGGGTCACTAGGCACCTCTGAAGGCCAGCCTTTATAGTTGGGCCTTCTGGCTCTTTTAACCTGACTGAACCACATCTGTACAGCCTCTTTGGCATTAAACTCCTCCAAGCCAGGTCCCTCAAGACCTGTTCTAATCAGATCTTCCACAGTGTCCACATGCAGGGACCCTTTGACATCAGATTTAATCTCTTCTGTGCCAAGAATCCTCTTTCACATACAGCAGAGGACACAGGGAGGACCAGCATTACGTGCACAAGATGTAGAATGTTCTGCACGGAAAATAAAAAAAATGCTTTGACTTCATTAAGAAGTCATAATTTACAACAAAAACATTCATGAGGACTTGACTTGTACCTTGTAATCAGAGCAGTGTGGCTCCCTGGTTCGCATCATCTCCCAAAGGCACTGGTAGGATTTGTCCATATTGTTCCTGAAGATGAACATTTTCATGGACTCCTCTCTGGCCAGATTGGTGTCACAGCCATTTCTGAAAGGAGTGAAGAATAAGATGACCAATCAATTTAAATTATTTCTGCAGAATCTAGTTAGGTGTGTGAAGATTCTTGTCAAACTTGTCATTTCTTGGCTCTATCACCAAATGATGATTTAAAGAGTCTATGACCTTGTCAACACAGTAGAGAAGTGGTCCAGCAGGAAATCTGCTCTGGCCTGTCTGCTCTGGCCAGGAGTCATGACTGAAGATCTTGAATGACCTCACTGCCTTGGCCTTTGCTGATGGTGTGGAGTCTTCATCTATTAAGAGAGAGGAAGAAAAGAGGAGAGAGAGAGAGAGAGAGAGAGACAGAAACAAGCAAACATGAAAGCATGATGATAATATGTTAATTTATTTTATATAACAGCGATAAATCATCAATAGGAAGATTTGTTACAGTTTTGTGTTCCGTTCACTTGTCTAGCAGACTGCTGAATCTTTGTCACAAGTGCTGCACAGTACACTCAGCTGTTCCCCTTATTGCTTGCTGCAGCTTTGGTGTGCTTGAAAAGTTGAAACATTAGGAAGATGGCTTGAGAAAAAGATCTAAAATAAAAATTCAACCAAAAAAAACTATTGTATAAAATTATGAGTTACCTGATATTTGTAGACAGGGTGGGTCTCACCACCATCATCCGCCTGTCTTCTCTTCTGTGCATGAGGGTCTGCTTTTAACTCTGCTAGCCCACCACCTGGCTTGGATCTGATTGCCATGGCCTCAACAGTCACAAGGAGATTTTCAATCCCATTGACAGCCTTTAAAACATTTACATTATAAATGCGAACAATATTGTGAAGGGAAAAAATGTAAACATGATCAGATCAGAATGAATCATACTCTCGTCAAATTAGCCACAACAATATACTGTCGTTTCAGCCTCACCTGAGGCAAGATCACATGGTTCCTCTGAAGGAGAAGGCTGGATTTGCTGATGGCACCAAACAGGTCAGCAATGAAGTGGCAGAAAGCTATGATGTCCCATCTTCCATCATCTTCTTGATCTACAGGACATAACCAACATATCAGTAATTTTTCTAGATCCAAAAGAATAAATATGACATTTTGAAATTAAATACAGACCTTCCGTGCTCTTCCAGTAACATCTGCATGAGCTGATGAAGCAGTCAAATGATCCATGTGGTAGTAGACTGTTGCAAACTGCCCTGGGTCCTGCAGGTCTCAGTACGGTTTGCAGGGCCCAGGTTACATGTGGGAGCCAGCGTGTCCCACTGACAATGATGCGCACACCCAGCTCTTGTCCTAGGGCTCTCAGCTCTCTCATTGACTTGGAGCTGTAGTGATGTGTCTTCCACATGTTAAGGAGATTGTAGACTTGGTCTGCCATGGGGTTTTTCCTTTGCACTGACAGCATTGCCAGCTCCAGTCTGTAAAAACAATACATTAAACTTCAATGAAACAATAATAATAATAATAATACATTGTTCATCAATTGTTCTCCTGTGTGTGTGTGTGTGTGTGTGTGTGTCTGTGTGTAAATGTGAATTATTTCTTGTTGAGCCTTGTCAAAGAAGAATTTCTCTTGCTTTGTGACAGACAAAGTTATCTTATTCTTAATACAATGTTTACTACTTCAGCTTAATCGTCCACATAATTACTTACTTATGTGTCAAGCAATGGAAGAGCACGATAAAGGTCCCTGGCTCAGCTTGGAGAAGGGCTATTACACCCCCCTTATGCCCAAACTTAACAGCTGCACCATCCACTCCCATGGCCACTGTCTTCTGTAACCATCCTGTCTCTGTCCACAGATGACAAAAGGAATCTTTGGTGGCATCATAGATTCCTTCAATAAAAATATATATAGGAGTGCTTTATAATTGTCATGTACAATTAAATGTTATCTGGAATTGTAGCCTACTGCTCAGTCATGCTCCTACCCTAATCTGTGATGTCACTGTGTATAGATTAATATTAAATTAATGATTGAATTAAACCTTACTGACCACACAGGTCACTTGTTATAGCAGCTCAAGAGAAGAAAAGTAAATATAAATAAGATAAAAGATGAATACATAAATAGAATCATTGACTATACACTAGTATACAGATATTACCTGCAGTGATAATACATGCAAGGTTTGTACAGCATTGTACTGAAGCATAAGCATAAGATAGATAGGATGATAAATAAATAAACACATATATTGATATATTGCGTTGTATCTGTGATGTTATAAGTGGTAGGTAATGGTGACAGAGATGACAACAGTGTTACGGTGTACTGTTAGAAAATCTGGCAGCTGTCGGAAATGTGCCTCTTTTTTCTGATAAAAACTTCAATTTTTTTAATCAATAATACTGTAATTAGCATACCTTGAGCATTCGAATGCTGGACTTCAATGTGGCAAATCAAAATATTCGCCGGTCTCCCTTGATGCAGGATCCGTGCGTTCTATCTCGCATTCTTTTGTAGATACATCAGTGTCACTGTCAATCAGAAAGGACAGATAGGTGGAGTCTTTTATCTTTTCACTGGTCTTCTTTTTCAAGGAACCTGCGATAAACCAATGAACTGTGCACATGCGGTGTCATTGCTGTAAGCAGGATTCACTTGAACTCTGTTATTTTTTAGCAGTTCAATCTGACCCTTGAATTTTGTGAATGACAGCCCTTCCTTCGCAATGTGATAGGCAGTGTTGAATTTTATTATAATTTTAGCTCCTTCTGCAGACCAATTCATGTACTCCTGACTATGAAATGCTGTTGCCAGAGGCGCTGCATCACACTCACAACATCTGTCCCTACACTGCTTATGCTTCAGGCTGTTGCTGTGCTTGATGAGGGTTTCATGTTTAAAGTTTGCAGTGGACTCCGCAAACTTTGTTTTCCCTGCAAACGTTGGACCACACTGAGAGCAGTACACACAGTACATGGCGTTTTTTTCTTTGCAGTATCTAAGCCACATGAACTGTGTGAGCCTTTCCTGTCTGAATGCATAGGTCTTTAGCTTTTTCGAAACACATTCACCACCTGCTGATTCCTTATCTGAATTGTCTTCGTCAGAAGGATTTGCTCCCAAATCCTGCCCTTCTGCAGCAACACGGCCACATCCTTCTTGGCTGCTTCAACTGCTGCATGAATCTCAGCCTCCGTGCCGTTCTTCATGGACGTCCTTCTCAGATGGACTGGGAGGCTGAATACGGGCTTCTGATTGACACCGCACACAAAGAAATGCCTGTTTGATATCCTAGAGAGACAGAGAACTGGCTATATTTAGCAAAAACATTTATTTTTGCCTTTTTTGTTATAAACACACAGCAACAAACAGTACAGAAGAGAATATATACACGGAATGAATATACTGAGGAACCTACTCAGTACAGTATATACTCTGCAATAAATTAAAAAATCCCTTTGAAATTGTATAATCTGGTGGGACTGGCCCACCTACAGTCTTCCTCCTCTCATTTTTCCCCCCTGTTTGCTTCAGGTAATATGAAAAGTTTCAATTTTACACAGGATCTCATCCATACATGAAAAGAATGATGAAGGCGCAGCAACTACATACCACTTTAGAAGATGTTTTTATGCTTGGGCCTGATTTGCTGCCAAGTCCATTTAACACTGCTATTAGAACACCGATTGAAAAATGTATTGATCTTTTATAATACTTACCATTGAACTATATGTACTATATTGAAATATATCAAACTGTATTTCAAATTGTAAAACAAACAAATAAATAAATACCTTGATAAATACCAATAGACTAATCTTTTTTTGTGCACAGACAATATCCAATCAATACAATTAATTTCACTTAGATTTAGCCAAAGACGTCAGTGATTTCCATATATCCTTCATTATGGGACACTGACAGACCAAAATGCACTTCTTGAGTATAATGTTTAAATATGCTGCATCAAGTTTAATGTTTAAGAGCTCTAAATGTGAAGAAAATAAATACAGATGCAGCTACGTCGTCCTTGATCTCCTGCTTTTAAACACAACACAACGCAGAGTAAAATCGAGCTGGTTACAATGGAATCGTTGAAAACGCCGTGCCGGGTGCGAAAGCTTGATATGGGTAGCAATAGTAATTAAGGGGGGCTGGTATTAGCGAAGGTTCAATTATGTCCCTAATTATGTCTGATTGCGAGTAAAGGGGAGCCAGCTCACACAAAGAAAGCTTGGCTATGTCGAGCTTGCTTCGTAGTACACCCCTCTGATGTGAGAGGATCGACATTATTTCCAGTGAGATTATTGCGTGCTGCTTTGCGGTGTCTGGCAAATATTGGAAGCAGATTTCACAAACTCTTACACTCCACTCGAATATTGTTTTTCTTTTTCATCTTTAAGCAACCAAATTGTACAACATCATGGCACGCAGCCGAAGCTGTCGGGATCTTTTAGAAAACGCCGATTGCTGTGGGCAGGGAACGCTTACCTTCGCAATCCCAAGACCAGGCTGTCTGTCCCCAGCAACATGAGCGAGCTGCCCGCGGAATGAGAAGCTCCAGCGGCGGTTACAAGCTGCGGAGGTAACGTCAGTCCGGTTTTCTTTCCTATTGTATGAAAGCAAGCTGAACGTATCACTCTGGAAGATTCAGGGATAACTCTGCAATTTAGCTAGCGCTAACGAATGTAAAGAAAACCAGAGCAAGATCAGGCTTGCAGTATCTCTACCCAGGGAGCCTGTGACGCTGTCAAGGTAGGAATATGTATCCTGTTTTACCACAAATATTTCGGAATTCGTGTCAGTTGTTGCCAATGTGGTTGTAACCGATTGGAATTCCGGGCTTCTTTCTTTTGACGAAGCGAAGTTCGTTGGAGCTCTCAATCCAACAGGCTAAACTCGGACGTTGAAAGCAATCACTCCAATCTCTCATGAAATGGATGTTTCAAAATACAACTAATTGGCTTAGGACGCGGCCACAGTATGAAAACATCGATTTGACTGCATGCTATAACATAAATGAGCTTTTGTAGCTGTTGCAACTCTGAGAAATGACTAGTGCACTGATTTTACAAGAACCAAAGAAAAGATGAACATTTTGAGATGCATTAAGTGCAATAAAATAATTTTGTTTTCTGAATTTGCCTGATAATTGTGATGAATAATTGTAATCACAATATATAGAAAAATAATTGAGTTTATATAATTAACCATATATGTTTTTATATTTTTTTAACCAAGCATTCAGCCCTAATATTCAGTGAGTTCAGGCCAGTGACTTGAACAGAAGCACCTGTGAATGTTCTTAAATGCAGATCTGTTTGTAAACAAGCTCTGAAACTGATGTCTGAAAACAGGGAAAGCAGACCATAGTAGCCTTTACTATCAATGCCTCTCTGGTTCTTTGGTTTTGTCTTAAATTTTTTTTTTCTGTTGGTGTCTAACCTATTTTTATCGTTCAAAATGATGGATGTCACATGTAATTTTCCAGCAAAGTTGAATAAGGAAGTCCTCGGGTTACGACGGTCTTGAGTTAAGTCGTTTCATTGTTACGACGTACTCCCATAAATTACTTAAAAAACCTAGTTTCGACCTAAGCGGTTTGGTTCGTAAATACGACCACGGAAATAGATAAATTGTTCTCTCTTTTTTTTTTTTTTTTTTTTTTTTTATTGTTTCATTTAATTACTGTATTTTATATGTCCTTCATGTGTTGTGTGTACAGTGTGAGTGACTTAAGGTGTTAATTTAGGTCTAATTTGGGTATAAATTCCGACTTGCTTCGAAAATCGGCTTACGACAAGTCGTAGGAAAGGCACTTGTTCGTAAGTCGAGGACCCTCTGTATTTGTGAATAACGGGCAATTCTTGGTTAATGGAACTCCTGTTAACAATACAGTCTTAACTTTTTTTTTTTCAGACTAGGAAGCTGTGGCCTCAGCTCTGCAGTCATCAGACTCACCCCTGAGAGAGTTGGACCTCAGCTACAATAACCTGGGAGATTCAGGAGTGAAGCTGCTCTGTGCTGGACTGAAGAGTCCAAACTGTAAAGTACAGACACTGGGGTGAGTAGCGCTGTGGACCATGTGACCTTTAGTAAATAGAATTAGTGTTCATGGCTCCATACAGAGAAATGTTTAAAAGCTCCTTCTCTCAGTTTACTCATCTGTCTGTTTGTTTGTTTGTTTGTTTGGCAAATCTGGGCAGTTCAAACATAGCTGTAGACATCTGGGCAGTTATGTGTAACTACACAAAACTCCATTATGTGTAGCTCCTCTCTCTTCAGAGAGGAGCTGCTGTGGAAGGGTGATTCCTGGCTGTTACCCCCAGGTACCCTTGTGCTATTCTGACAAAGACGGTTTATCCTGGTGACTGTATAAAGAAATGTGAAGAAAAACATAATGATCTCATCTCTATAGTTCATCCTTGTTTGTGTGATATCCTAGCCAGGAGATATATTTGAGCAGTCTTACAATACTGGTACTTCCTGAAGTCTAATTACTGATTTACATGCCACTGGGTCAGTGAGCAGCTGCTCACAATGAGGAGGTATTGAGAAAAATGCAATAATGGGCAGAACTCCAGAGATATGTGCCCAATGCACCTGCAAAGATCATCCTGTTGCTGTGATTGCCTGACTGGGCAAGGCTTAACAGTCTAGAGTAACTGACTAAATTACCATTAATATTTCTGATTAAATGCCTTAATCAGCTAAAGGTTAGAGAATAATGGTTGCTGTTGTTACAGGCAAACCAAGCTGAGTAAAAATGACTCATGCAGCCCCCTTTGGCTAGGTGGAGTTGTACAAAGAGAGAAGAGAGTAATGAAGGAGGATAGGTACTTTGTTTGCAGGTTTCCTTGTCCAGTTGAGCATATGGGAACTTATGTTCCTTTCTAAGCAGTGGAGCTACAGTCAAACTATTCTGAGCTTCCTTCCTCATCTGTGTCTGTACCTGTGGGTCCATCTGGCTCAGGGGTCGGCAACCCGCGGCTCGAGAGCCACATGCGGCTCTCGGGGCCCCCCTGCTGTGGCTCCCACTAGCTTGGGAAAAAGAAGTACCAAAGAATTTTTTTAAATTAAATCAGCTATTTTTATATGTATTTACTCTATGCTCTGAATGATTAAATTGAGTATTAATAAAACTAAAATTTTATTTAGCAAATATTAATATTTTGTCCATTAAAATATGCGTCTCACACTGCGTCCACCGCCAAAACCCCTTGTCCTCCCGCACGCTCTTCCTGCAGGCGGCTTATCAACAAAAGCTCACAGGACCATAAATTGTGAATATTTGCAGTGAGCAATCACAGCAATACAAACCGCATTTGGGGAAAGATTCAGTGAATTCAGAGAGGAAAAAAAACACACTTACCTCCCCTGTGATGCCGCTGGACATCGACCCATCACAGCTGAACATGTCATCGTTCACAGCAGTAAATCATGCTGATCTTGAAACTGAACTTGCCGACATAGCTGATAAAGACTTATGGGTGGCCAAATTCAAAAGAATGACCGCTGATCTGGAGGATATAGCCCGACAGCGGGCTATTCTCGCTCAGGAGCACAAAGGAAGTGAGATTGAGAGCTTCCCCAAAGCCGACAAACTTTTATTTGACACGTGGAATGCCATTCCTGACACGTATGTGAACATGAAAAAGTATGGTTTTGGAGTCCTGTCCATCTTTTGGATCCACATACTTATGTGAGCAGGTTTTCTCTAACATGAACTACATGAAGTCCAAACACCGCTCTCGCCTCACTGCTAACAGCCTGCAGTCCTGCATGAAGATCAAATTTACTTCTTACAGCCCCGATAAAGAGAAGCTCTGTAGTAACGTCCAGAAACAGAAATCACACTAAAAAGGTGAGAACAGTGTCGTTTTATATGTTATTATTTTTCAATATATTTTGTCTATTTTCGACACAGATACTTTTATGCCCATGCAGGCTGAAAGGTTGATCGCTGCCCGCGGCGTGATGGAAAAACAGAAGGGGAAGACAGTGTACCTACAACGGCACACTGAAATGGACTTAAGTCATAATTACGTACAAGCAGTTTTCATGTTTATTCTTTTTATTTTAAAATTACCTGGCTACTGCTATATGTTTTATTTATTTCAAAGTGGGCTATTTTTATTTGATTAATTTTCCACTAGGAGAGGACTCAAGTAGCTCTGCAAAATTGTTTTATTTTAACGTAGGCCTGCACATACAAGTGTTTTCTTCTGTATAGCCTTCTTCTGTAACCATCTTATTTTGCCAATATCTTTGCAGTAAAACTTATATAAAACTCCACATGCTGCGCTATCTTTATTTTAAGAGCCAGGCTCTGCTGATTCTTTATGATCGCTTATTTACTTAAGCGGTCCCCCACTCCTCGCGATGTGGTATAATACAGGTATATATGTGTTGTGTACACAAGTACCATTATTATTCATGTTTTAAGTATATTGTGACCACCCCCCCCCCCCCCCCGCTCTTTTTCTCCTGTTTGGTCGGAAGGGCAAGAATGGCTCTCTTGATGTTGAAGGTTGCCAGCCCCTGGTCTAATCCAATCAGACACCTTCCAGTCTCCTGAGACAGGGAGGTCTCTCTAAGGACCCAAACACCAGCACTGGAACCCTCAGCCCTGTCAGAAAGAGGTATAAATGCTTGAATCAGTTGTTAAATGACATTATGTTGTGTTTGTATCTGCAGCACAGCTTTTTTTTTTTTTTTTTTTTTTTTTATTGAAGTTTGTGTTTTTACAATAATAGTGAGGCCGCCCCGAAACAAAACATAGGGAAACAAAATAATACTAAATAAATAATTAAATACAATGAAAGAAAAAAAAATTAATAATTTGAAGAAAAAAGAGAAAAAAACCCTATGCAAAGAAGTTATAATGACGTTAATAATAAACAACCAGACAGAAAGACAGACAGACAAACAGACAAATTGACTGATTAGACTGACTGACCGACAGACATAAACAACCAGACATGCACACATTCTCACACAGAGGCTAGACAGCTAATTGGACAAACAGCGATCAAGCCAAAATTAAATCGTATTCACATGTGGAGGAGAGGAGTATAGAGTTGTGTAAGCAATTGTGTACAGAAACATCGATAACAGTAATAATAACAATAATTAATGGGACCTTTGGAGGATCAGAAGAGAATAGGGAAAAGGACAGAAAGGAAAAAAAAATAGAAAGATGCATGAATTGTGGTGATAATGTAAGAATATATTGGGGTGCTGTATTTGTGCATCTGTATGTGTATGGGGGTTAAGGTGTATGTTAGTATGTGTACGCATGAGCATGTCGGAGTGATGTTGGCTCACAGGCAAATATAGAAAGGAAATAATGGGTGTCCAGATTTGTAAATAGTATTCTGGTTGGTTTTTTAGAGAGACTGTAATTTTTCCATTTAACATGTTTTCTGTAATTATTTGAGTGCATAATGATGTATTGAGTTTATGTCTAGTTTTCCAGTTCATGAGTATTTCTTTTCTTGGTGATAGTAAGGGCGACTAAAACAAATTTTGAGTCATGATATCGTGAGTCAAGAGTTGTTAGATCTCCGAGTAGGCAGAGCTTTGGGGATAATGGAATATTGCAGTCCAGAACCAAGGATATGGTGTGTGTGATGCTTTCCCAGAATTGATGAACCGGTGGACAGTGCCATGTGGCATGGATATAGGTGTCTGTGGTACTGAGTGAGCAGTGAGAACATATGTCAGAGGTATTGAAGCCCATTTTGCGCATTTTAAGGTGAGTGAGATGTGCTCTGTGTATTGCTTTGTATTGTATTAATTGTAAATTTGTAGATGATGTCATTGTTAAAGTGTTGGAGCAGATTCATTCCCAGAAGCTGGCATCGGAAGAGATGGATAAGTCCTTCTCCCATTTGTTTTTGGTATGGCAATGGTTGGATCTATTGCAGGTAAGAGTTTATATATTTTTGAGGGCTGTTTCTTGGAGTCTGATATTGTAATCAATTTTTCAAGTAAAGATAGTTGGAGATTATTGAAAGAAATATAGATTTTTTTTTTTTTTGTTTTTTTGATTTTGATGTGTAATAGAAATTGATCTCTACTGATGCCATACCTCTGGGTCAATTCTTGAAAGCTGTTGTTATCAAAAATATAATGGAGATGGAAGATTCCTTTTTTGTTTCCAGATTTCAGATTTTTTTGGGGTTTTATTGACCAGGAAGTCTAGATTTGACCAGATTGGGTGTTTGCAGTCTGTCATATCAAAGTTTGTCATTTTATTTATCTTCCACCAGGATGCCAGAGTTGTTGGGATGACTGGGTTTTTATAACAGGGGTGTTTTTAATGGTTTTGCTCCTAAAAGGTATGTCTTTAATATCAATGTCTCTGCATTTGATTGTTCTATTTTAAGCCATGGTTTGTAATTGATTTGTTTAATCCATTTTGTAAATGTACTGTACTTGGCTTGCTAAATTTGAAAATTTTGAAAATTCGGCGCCTCAAAGCCTCCATGGGATTGATCTTATGGTGGTCAGTTTCATCCGGAGTGATTTATTTTTCCAATGAAATTTTTTTATTATTGAGCCAAGGGTGGAAAACCAGTTTTGTGTTAGGTTGGAAAGGGTGTTGTCAGTGGTGAGGGGTAGTGAGATTTGGTTCTGGACTGCGTCATTCCACTTTGCTTCGTTGAGGGGTAGGATTGTTGATTTTGTCCAGTTGACAGAGTAGTCTGGGATGTCCAAAAATGAAATGATGAGTTTGAAAGCTTGTTGAAGTGATGTTGATGGGTTTTTTGTATATAGCAATATGTCATCAGCATAAAGGCTGATTTTATGGCTTGAGTTGAGAGTTGAGATTCCACTGGTGTTGTCGTTCTGTCTGATGGCAGTAGCTAGGGGTTCTATAAAGATTGCAAGGAGAGAGGGAGAGAGTGGGCATCCTTGTCTGGTTCCCTGTTGTAGTGTGAAGTGTTGAAGTTATTCCGTTGGTTGTGACTGCAGTCATAGGTGATTTCTAGAGTGTCCTTATCCAATGAATAAATGAATCTCCAAAGCCAAACTTTCCCGATGTGGTGAATAAAAATGTCCAGTTTACTTTGTAGAATGCTTTTTCTGCATCTAAAGAGGTGACTCGTGCGTTGATGTTTTTTTTTTTTTTTGTTGGACGATATGCATAAGATTGAACAGGCACTGTATGCTATTGCATGATTGTCTACCTTTTATGAAGCCAGTTTGATCTGGGTGGATTAGTGTTTGAATGATACCCTCAATTCGGTTGGATAGTGCTTTACTAATGATTTTCAGGTCTGTATTAATGAGTGATATGGGGCGATAGCTAAAACAGAGGATAGGATCTTTGTTAGGCTTAGGTAGTACTGAGATCAATGCATTCATGTGGCATAGTATATATGAGGTGGTTTTGATTTCTTTAACCGTACTGATAAAGAGTGGAGAGGTGGTATTCCAAAAGTGTTTATAAAATTCACCAGGGTAACCAGATGGGCCTGGTGCTTTATTATTGGTCGTTGAGTGTACTGCTTTCTCCAGTTCTATTAGTGAGAGTGGTTTATCAAGTGTTTCTACCTGTTTTGATGTGAGTTTTGGGAGGTTGATGCTATTTAGAAAAGTTTCAATGTCTAATGGATTTGGATCTTTGACAGAAGTGTATAGTTGACTGTAGAATGTCTGAAACACAGTGTTGATGTCTTCTGAGGAATGAAAGATGTTCCCTTGTGAATCCTTAATCATTGGTATTATTGATTTTTCTTTGTCTCCTCTGAGCTGATTTGCTAAAAATCTGATTGACTTGTTACTAAATTCGAAATTATTACGTATTACGTCTTGATTTTTGGATTAGAAATTGTGTTTGTTTTTTTTTTTTTTTTTTTTTTTTTTTTGTTTGTGTGTGTGTATGTCTTCAAGAAGGAATTTTGCTTCTCTGAGTTCTGTCAGTTTGCTTGGAAGGATTAAAAGAATATGAATTTGTTAAATTTTCTTTTTTCTTTTTGTATGTTGAAAATGAAATGATTTTGCCTTTCAGTACTATCTTAGCTGTTTCCCAGAGGAGTGTGGGTGATGTGTCGGGAGAATCACTCATTTCTGGAAAGGATGCCCACTCTCTCTTGAAGTATGTGCTAAAATTTGAGTCTTCTAGCAAGGATGTATAAAACAGCCATCTAGAAGTTGTTTTTTAAAGTGTAGATCAAAACTATCTGGGGCATGGTCTGAAATGATAATTAGGTGCATTTGTGTGCTAGAAATATTGGGCATAATGGAGATGCTTGTAAGGAAGAAATCAATCCTAGAGAAAGATTTGTGTACGAATGAGAAGAATGTGTACTCTTTTGCAAATGGGTTTTTGTAGTCGCCAGCTATAGCAGAAGTGCAGCACAGCTTAAGTAGACATAATTCTCATCTGACTTACTTTGCATTCATAGTAACAGCCATAACCTGAGCATTTCTAATATTGACTTAGTATAGCCAAGCAGGTGTGGGCTTAATACTTGGATGGTAGAGCCCCTGGGAAATCAAAGTTGCTGCCGGAAGAGGTGTTGCTCAGCCAGTATTTAATAAATACATATACAGGCTGAGCAACACCTCTTTGTTACCTGGAAGCTCTGTCTCCATGTACTGTGAGTTAGAGCTGCAGTAAGAGGATGAGGTTAACTTGAAGCTCTGTCTCCATGTTTTGTTCAGTGTCAAGGTAGAGAGAGCAGTGTCACCTGTACCCAGCTGTATGTCAGTGAAGAGTGACAGCTCAATGGACCCTCCACCTGTAATGAAAAGAGAATCCACAGCTGGTCCAAGGAAATTAAACAGGTTGATATTTACACTACTGTTTCATTATACCTTACTCTCACTGGCCACATACTGGTGTAGGTAGGGCAGGGGCACAGCTGGGGAGATTGAAGGCTGTACTTGGCTGGGCAGGGGGCCCAAGCCTCAGGCCTAAAAAAGCCTCAATTATATTGCATTACAAAGAAATTTCATTCAATGCATTATCATAATCTAAATAATGTATGCAACAAAGATTTGTTAAAATTGTAATTTGTATACAACTCTTCACCAACTGATTTGATTTTGAAGACGTTGTGAGTACATTTGTTTCCAATTTACATTAACGTAATGTTTTTAATTTTGATAGTATATTTGCATGAAGGTAAAGACCTGTTTCTCTAATGGCTGTGAGTTAGAGCTGCAGAAAGAGGATGAGGTTAACTGGAAGCTCTGTCTCCATGTTCTGTTCACAGGGTCCAGGTGGAGAGAGCAGGGTCACCTGTACCCAGATGTCTGTCAGTGAAGAGTGATGGGTCAGTGTTGCAACCACTTAGATTCAGAGGAGAATCCCCAGCTGATCCAAGGTAAACAGGTTCATATTTACCCTGCTGTTTCTATATTCCTCACTGGCACAGGTTACAGTCTGATTTAGGTAGGGTGTGGACACAGTTCCTCAGATCTTATTTAGATAAAATAATTTATGTAAGTCTGTTGTCATGTTGTGAACTGTGTACAAAGGACTAAATGCTTTCATCAAACAACAAAAAGACAACAAATGTGTGATGAAATGATAGTTTGATCCTGAACAAGTTGTGCAAAATGTATAACCTTTGCTAATAAATGGATTTAAAGCAGAGATAAGGAAATATTCTACATTTCAGATTTCACTTACTGAACTGCATATTGAAATCAGATATTCACTCTGTGTGCTGTGAGTTAGAGCTACAGTAAGAGGATGAGGTTAACTGGAAGCTCTGTCTCCATGTACTGTGAGTTAGAGCTACAGTAAGAGGATGAGGTTAACTGGAAGCTCTGTCTCCATGTACTGTGAATTAGAGCTGCAGTAAGAGGATGAGGTTAACTGGAAGCTCCGTCTTCATGTGCTGTGAGTTAGAGCTGCAGTAAGAGGATGAGGTTAACTGGAAGCTCTGTCTCCATGTGCTGTGAGTTAGAGCTGCAGTAAGAGGATGAGGTTAACTGGAAGTGCTGTCTCCATGTGCTGTGAGTTAGAGCTGCAGTAAGAGGATGAGGTTAACTGGAAGTGCTGTCTCCATGTGCTGTGAGTTAGAGCTGCAGTAAGAGGATGAGGTTAACTGGAAGTGCTGTCTCCATGTGCTGTGAGTTAGAGCTGCAGTAAGAGGATGAGGTTAACTGGAAGTGCTGTCTCCATGTGCTGTGAGTTAGAGCTGCAGTAAGAGGATGAGGTTAACTGGAAGTGCTGTGTCCATAATTTGGTCTCAGGGTCCAGATGAAGAGGTCAGGGTCTCCTTCACCCAGCTGTCTGCCAGTTAAGAAGTACAGGTCTGGGGATCCACCTCCGCAGTCCAGTGCAGAATCCCCAGCTGATCAGAGGTCAGTAAACTGGCGATATTTACACGACTGTTTCATTGTACCTCACTCTCACTGGCCACAGTCTGCTGAAGGCTGGGCAGGGGCACAGCTGGGGGGCTTGAAGGCTGCCCTGGGCCTGGAAGTGGAAATTTAAAAAAGAAATGTAACTAATTTCTTGCAAAGTTCTAAGTTCTGTTCAGACAAAAAGACTCATGACTGCTAAAAACTTTTCATCGTGTGTACCACTCGCATGGGTTCATTCCGGAACAAGTTGGGTATGCATTTGACTAACACTAACGTTAAGCAATGGTTCTAGACAGCTTTTGAAAGACATTTAATGTCAGTATTCACTATGTACTGTAGTCCATTAAGATAGAATAGGCCTTGAGCAAGTAAACTTTCCTATTATCGCCATAATTTTCAAATTGAAGCTGATTTGTTGTGTCCAGGGAGTGGGTGTGGCTTTTGAGCCTAGGAGGGACTCAAACACTCCCCCTCTCCATCCCTCACTCTCCTTCCACTCCTGGGCATCTCTCAAAGCAGTGAAGGGTCAGTGCCTCTGAGTTGCTGACATCATTAGACATTCACTTGGGAGGTTGGGTGTTTGAGTTCCTACGTCACCATTACCAGCTATGGCTGGAAGTCTGCATTAGCGAGGCACTAGTGGGGATGGTAGGGGTTGTTGGGAGAGTGACATGCATTTTATGGTCACTTGCCCTGCACTGTTTCTTTCATGGACATTTGCCCTGCACTGTGTCTTCAATGGTCATTTGCCCTGCTCTGTGTCTTCAGTGGTTATTTGCCCTGCTCTGTGTCTTTAATGGTCACTTGCCCTGCTCTGTTTCTTTTATGGCCATTTACCCTGCACTGTGTCTTCAATGGTTATTTGCCCTGCTCTGTGTCTTCAATGGTCATTTGCCCTGCTCTGTTTCTTTCATGGTCATTTGCCCTGCCCAAGGTCAGACCTAAAACAGATAAGATAATCAGACAGATACAGCATACAGGGGGATACAGTTGTGCTCGTAAGTTTACATACCCTGGCAGAAATTGTGAAATATTGGCCATTTTTTGGAAAACATGACTGATCATGCAGAAAACCTTTCTTTTACTTAGGGATAGTGGTCAGGTGAAGCCATTTATTATCACATAATTGTGTTTGCCCTTTCTAAATCATAATGATAACTGAAACCACCCAAATGGCAGTCATCAAAAGTTTACATACCCTTGAATGTTTGGCCTGAGGATATACACACAAGTTGACACACACAGGTTTAAATGGCTATTAAGGGTAGGTTTCCACACCTGTGACCTGTTTGCTTAAATTAGTGTCTGTGTAGAAACAGTCAATGAGTTTCTTGGCTCTTGAGAGACTCCTGCATATTTTATTAAGGGCTGCACTGACTTTGCTGGATACTGATCCACATGGAAAGGAAAAGAACTGTCAAAGGACCTGCGAGAAAAGGTAGTTGAACTTTATAAATGAGGAAAAGGATATAAGAAGATATCCAAAGATTTGAGAGTGCCAATCAGTAGTGTCCAAACTCTGATAAAGAAGTGAAAAATTAGGGGTTCTGCTGATTTCAGCCACACCTACCCGAAAAATTGTTTGGGATGCAAAGAAAAACCCACAAGCAACTTTAGCTGACATACAGGCTTCTCTGCAAAAAAGTGGTGTGGCTGTTTAAAGATGTGCAATAAGGAGGTACTTTAGGAAAAATGGGCTGCATGGTCGAGTTGCCAGAAGAAAGCCGTTACGACGCCAATGCCAGAAAACGGCCTGCTTACAATTTGCCAAACAACACCAAGACTTGCCTCAAAACGTCTGGAGTGTCATTTGGAGTGATGAGACCAAAATGTAACTTTATGGTCATAATCATAAACACTGTTTGAAAACATGTTTGGAGAGGCATCAACAAGTCCTATGACAAAAAGAACACCATCCCTACTGTGAAGCATGGAGGTGGATCTCCGAAGTTCTGGGGGTCTGTGAGCTACAGTGGCACAGGGAATTTAGTTAAAATTGAAGGCAAGATGAATGCAGCATGTTATCAGAAAACATTTGATGACAATTTGCATTCATCAGGCCTGGAGCTGTGTGTGGGATGCACTTGGACCATCCAACATGACAATGATCCAAAATATTAGGCCAAGTGGCTAAAGCAGAAAAAAGTGAAGGTTCTGCAGTGGCCATCACAGTCTCCTGACCTCAATATCATTGAGCCACTTTGGGGAGATCTCAAACGTGCATTTCATTCAAGACAACCCAAGAATTTATGGGACCTGGAGGCTTTTTGCCAAGAAGAATGAACAGCTTTAGCACCTGAGAAAATAAAGGGCCTCATCCACAACCATCACAAAAGATGACAAGCCGTCGTTGATGCTAAAGGGGGCATTACACAGTATTAAGAACTAAGGGTATGCAAACTTTTTAACAGGGACCATCTCAGTATTCTCTTTATTATATTTTGTTTACTGATTGTGCTATTCTGTGATGCCTTATAGTTTAACTTGAATCCCATTAAAAATAAAAGAAATGTGTTTTGCCTGATCACTCATGTTTTCTTTAACGAATGGTACACATCTTACAAATTCTGCCACAGTATGTAAACTTAAGAGCACAACTGTAAATATCCTTCCCTCATAAATACCTCAAGATCAGTGAAATTAAATTAACACTTTAAGTAAGAACCTTCATTTTAAGCATTACAGGAAGTTAAAACCCAGGCAAATACTTCAAACACCAATATAATTATGTCCAGTTAAAAGGCAGAATAGGGTGTCATATGATGCATTTTTGAAATAATATTGCAACCAGGACTGTCTTATACGTGGCAAGTCAACTCCTTCAAAATAAAATAAGAATTACGTTTGAAATATTTGTATTTTCCATGGCAAAAACAAAAAGACAAGTTTTTTTTTTTTTATTTTTTATCCGGGATCCTAAATTGGCAATGTACCCTTCATTTTTGTGAGTTAAAGATGCAGTTGGATAACTTGAAACAGTTTCGTTTTGTTAACAGGGTCCAGGTGAAGAGAGCAGCATCACCTGTACCCAGACCTTAAAAAGGCCTCATTTTCTGAATTACAAAGGAATTTCATACAATTCTTTATCATGTTCTTTATCATCAAACATTGTACACAAGAGAAGGTGACAGACTTTTCTTGAAATGTTTTGGGAACTACTTTTCAGCAAATAGATGGAATTGATACAAGCTGTAACTGTGTTTAATGTAAACTAGTATTAAACTAACATTAAAATTTTCTCAATTTTGAAAGTGCATTTACACTTGTGAATTTTAAAATTGGTTTCTCCCTGTGCTTTGAATTCGAGCTATGTTAAGAGGAATCTCTGTTTTCATATTGTTTTTGCAGGGTCAGAGAGTCCTGTGAACCATGCGTGGTGAGGTATCTGGTTCTATTCCATGTGTTTTGTGCTTTATTATAAGGCTGTCTGTTTGTAATAATTTTCCATGTTTTGACCACTCATCATGTGCTGCTTCTTATTGAAAAAAATCCTTATTTGCCTCACACGTATCAATCTTCCAGCACTTTGCAGTTTCTCTAAAATTCACTTGCATATGTGTTATATCCTTTTACCATTTCCAGCGATGGTTTGTGACATTTTCCTTTTTTCTGAGAGTGAAAGACTGATACTGTTAGGTCTGTTTTGCACTTATCAGCTATCAGTCTGCATTTGTTTTTTAATTTGTGTACATACATTAGTTGACATGTCTGTTTTAATTTTTACCTGAAAACAATTAAACAATCAAACGCTTTGTTTTCCCTGTTGGGATTTTTTTCTTGCAGCAAAGAGTAACAAAAATTAAGAACATAGGACAAAATAGACACACAATATTGTAACTGATTTAAGAGGGGTGTCTCAGATTCCTCATACAGAGAATGATCTGTGTCTGATAGCACGATCTTTGCACAACACTCACTGAGCACAGGCATCACTGAAGGTAGTCTGCTGAGAGCTGGACACCTTTACCATGCTGTTTAGGGGGGTTTTGTTTTAGACACTCTGGTTTCCGAACCAGGCCACCATTGGAGAAGGCCTGGATTTTCTCAATAATAAACTTTTAATACAATGCAATTAGTATAGTTATAATTCTTCTGTTGATTTTATAAAAACAACGAGCTTCCTTAATAAATACTGGCTCTTTTGAGATCATTGTTCCGTTTGTACGAAAAACATGGAACCTCCTCCAAAAATAACTGTCTCTTGACCTGTGGAGAATGTAGAAGGCCCATCTCCTCATCCTGGAGCAGGCTGATGATGACGTTTCAGGATTTGTCTGTCTCCATGGTAACTCCTGCAGCCCTTTAGCCAAACTGCTTGGGTCACTGTGGCCTCTTCCACCCTCTCTTAGTCCTTTAGGCAAACTGCATGGGGTGTAGTGAATCCTCCACCATAATCAGTAGCTCTCTTTTATCAAGCTTTTCCAACCACTTGATGACCAGTGACAACAGACCAACTGGTCTGAAGGCATTTAGCTCCCTTGGTGATCTGTTTTCATCCCCGTTGTTACGGCCATGGTCGCCGCTCTGGATCCTGTGTGCACATTTAGGGTTGCCTCCTTAAGTCTTGTATTAAGTGTGTTTTAAATGTGTTATAATTAAGGATACATCAATAGTTATTTAGTGGTTAGCTGCAGAATATTTTGGTGGTGGTACTTATCCTTGGGCTTGAGATGGAGTCATGGAAAGGTGGACCTGTCCCTTTAAGTGTTTGGTTGGGTCTCATGGGAAGGGGGCGGAGTGATTGAATGCTAGCAGGTATAACGTTGATGGAAAATGGTTGTCTAGAGAGAGAGTAGAGAGTGCTAGCACTTGAACACCATGACCTGAAGACCAATTGTGGGAAGAAGGACTGCAGTTAACTTTTAGGAAAACATCCAAAACCTCTGAACAAGGGAAACTCAGACTGAGCTGGCCCATCTAAGTGGAAGACTGCACGCTGGAGTTGGCCGAGGACCTGAGAGATACGTGCTGAGGGGTTTGTGGAGCCTGGACTTGGTAAGCACCTTTGACTTTGGTGGCTGCCATCTCAAGTCCAGGATAAAATTTTGGAAGGACATCTTTCATGGGTCTAGGAGAGGTGTGCAGGGTGTTAGGGCGTGGCATGGGTGGTTTGGCTCTGAGTGCACTTCTTTACCCCTAGCAAACAGAGGCCTATAACTGCAGCGGGCTTACCGTTAACTTCCTATGCATCGCCTGTAACACCGGTACAAAAGTAGAATTTTTCCATAATTTTTGGACTTTTTGTCGCTACTGAGGCAGTTTGAATATGTTAGGTTAAGTACTACTAAAGCCATAAAAGCTAATAGGCTTATTTCCTTGCTCCCCTGGTCTGTCATAGTTCCCATGACATCCCACACGGCTTCAGATCACAGCTGTTACATTTATTTTAGATTTTTCCTTGTATTGGCCTGTCTGATTTCAGATCTAAACTCATCTTTTTGCTTTTTTCTCCCTCAGCACTCTATAGATAAGCCGGATGTTTCCTGTCTAACGACGCCTTCATAGATTTTCTGACCCAGACCTTGTTCGTAGAAATACCTGCACATGCTTCTTTGTAACATCAGCATCCTCACAAAAATAAATGTAGCTCCAAACCACATCAGTTAGCTCATCAACATCATTACCAGAGTCCTTTAACACTGACCAATCAGTACAGTCCAAACAACCAGACCAGAGCCATCAATCCAAACCTTCACTTCCCTTGATTGGGCCTTCTCCCCCTGCAGTGTTGACCTGTAAACAGGGGTTAGGTGAATGGTGCTGTGACCTGATGAGCCAAGCAGAGGCAGCACTATAGATTTGCAGACTCTTCCGCAGATCTGTAGCGAAAGTCCAAAGTAGTTGTGCTCATTCCAGGTCCTGGAGAGCCACAGAATTATGCTTGTTTTGTTTTCCTGAACTTCTGACTCCAGTTCAAACTTAAAAAAACCAGGTGAGGTGAGTTAAGTGTAATCAGCTGTGTTATTAGTCAGTAAGTGCTGAGGAACAACAGAAACCAGCATAGCCTGCAGTTCCTCAAGAACTGCAGTGAGTATCATTTGGAAACAGTCTTACTGCTCCTCATTGAGCAGGTTATGTACTGGAAAAATTAATTCAGAGTACAGGGATAAAAGTCGCCCAGAGTTATATGATGCATTATTTGCGTTGGCAAACAACAGTTATGGATATCTGGAGAAACACACTGGGCAGACAGTAAATAACAGTTGTGAATATCTGGAGAAACTCACAGGAAATAAACAGTAATAAGTAAGAATGGGCACACAGACGCTGACAGTAGCTCATTGTGGGTTGTACACGCCTTTTCTCTGACAGTGATGTTTTGCACCCCTGCTGGTTGTTATTCATTCAGACCCCTCCACCTTGTAATTTCCCTGTTGAGTGCTGTACTCTGTGCAGCCAAACAGGCACACCGAAAGCACTGATCATCAATTCGAGATCCAAGTCCCCTACTGTGAGCCATGTCTCCATGAACACCAAGATGCACATGTCTGTCTTTCTGCAGATGAGTTACGTTTACCTGGATGTTGTCAGTATTTAACATAAACTGCTCATTAGACATGATTATTGCGGGCAGGATGGAGCTGAGCTTTTGGCATTTCAGTCTACACTACACCTCTTCTTCCTGCCTCATGCATTTTGGTATTTAATTCCAATTTATGAATTTTAAAAGAAACAGGTTACCCTCCTAGTATCGAGATGCTTCAAGATGCTGAATTCAAAAAGAAAGTCATAAATAGAAAAAGTTCGATAGCATTTATATATATAACCACAGACCACTAAACCGCTCATAGACCATTTATCAAGCAATTGGGTATCATCAATTATCAGTAGAAACATCTGAATAAAAACATGCCCTCTAGTGGTACCAAGTTGAAAAGCAATTCAAGCAATTGATTCTCAATTGAATCATCCTCACGATTGAAGAGATCCTCACGTTTGGTGTGCCGTACTCTATCAAGTCACCTGTGTAACATGTCATTGTACCCTCTAGTCTGAAATTAACACAACTCTTCTGCCTGCCTGTCAAAAGCCTCATCACTGTCACAAATGCAACACACTCTTAAGAGTTCACTAATACAGTGAACTGTGTTTTAACAGAGTTGGATGAAAACTACAATAGTGCATATTCTCCATGAAAAGATTAGAATAATTAGATTCAACTGGAGAATCCATAGCTGTTGCTTGAAAATAATTTGCAAGTAATATCCATTTTGAAACAATTTTTGGTCAGAATTTCATGTGTTAGTCATTAAAAACTCAGTGGAAGGCTGTAAAACTGCATGCTGTGGTAAAAAGTAACGCAAGGCCTCCAAACCTGCTTCATGTGGAACGTTGGCGTATCGGCTCGATATGTCCACAGTGCAAAACAATAAGACAATCTGGTGCAGTCAATCCAAGTTAGTAAGGAAGTCAGTGGTATCTTTGAGAAAAGAGGGTTTTTGATGGACCTTAAGTCCTTAAAGTGAGCATCAACAAACTGAGAAAGGGGTTCTGTTAAAGACTGATTACCTCATACTGTTGGGCAATCTGGGGATGTTCTAGATTTTTCTGAATTTATTTCATCACTGAATCTAATAGTGGGATCAGATGCAGGGCCGGCTCTAGCCATTTTTGGGCGAGATTAGGATTTGGTGCCCCCCCCCCCCCCCCCCCCCCAACTCAAAATTCACAGAGACAAATGTAGCACAGCTGGACGATTATTGTCCTACAGGCCTATAATGTATATAAATATGTGCTAGTAGACTGTAGTTTTGCAAAACGAGAAAGCAGAAATGTGTTTAATGTAAATATAGGATATTTAATCTGAGAGGCATTAGCAGCTTGTGAACTTCAATAACAGTGGGGCGGTGACGTCACAACCACAACAAATTTTAGCTCAGTGGTTAGTGTGTCCAACCCCTTGACCCAATGCTACAGCATCAAATCCCAAAACAGATGGCGCATTAGCAACATAGCTGTACGGGCATGGGCTGGTTTAGATGATGATCCAGAGAAAGTGCAGGGGACACATCCCCCACGGCTGCAACGCACGTGAAAAATACATATTTTTATTTTTAGAAATTAAAAGAACTTCTCAATCAAGTACCAAAGAAGGAATAAATTGTTAGATATTATCGACAGTAATATGATAATTCTGATCAAGTTCAAAGGACTTTGATAATGGTGCTCAGATCGGTGTGTGCCAACACCAGAGCCGTTGTATGATAATTTAAAAAAAAGATTACTTGTAATTTATTGCCAGATAAACCTAATTCCACTCTTTTTTTTTTTTTTTTTTACCACATTTTAAATGTTTTGCTACAAGGAAATGGTAAATTCAAATGCCAAATGCATTACGCATTTACAACGGTATTACTTAAGACTTATTACTTGTCCTCTGGAAAAACATACACATGTATCCCTCAAGTGAACAAATATTGCTGAAGGAAAACAGTCATCTTCAGCAAAACAACAGTCTTGTAAAAGGTAGTAAGAACAAAGCAAACTTTGCGGCAGTAAGCCAAAATCCTGGTAGAGCCTGTCAACTCGAAATGCAAAGTGTATGTCTTTATTTTTTCATTTGTTACCTCAAGGAAGTAATTAAGGGTGCCCACCATCAAATTTTTATGTTTCTATTTTTATTTTATTTTTTCCTTTGAGGGCAACCAGCGCCCACCAGAAGGTGATTCTCTTGGTGACCGCCTATATGGCCTTCGCCAGGGGTCACCAGCCTTTTTGAAACTGAGAGCTACTTCAAGGACACTGAGTAATACGAAGGGCTGCTTGTTTGAGACAAACTCCCTGAATAACAAAGCTGCACGGTTCACCTTTAATAATATTATTATCTATAAAAATAATAAGTATTCATTTATGTGAAGAGACTGTTTGATCACATGTTAGTGGTAAAGATTCCTCGCAATAATTTTATACATTAATTTCACAATACTTTTTTGTTCTTTATCAAAAAATGTGCATCTGTAAATGAAGCTTCAGTTGCTTTTTGTGACTTTTTCACCGGCCTTGTGAAAAAAGACTGCTGTTTGCCCAAGGCTGCCTTTAACTCACGGGCTTTTTCTGCCCGTAGTGCGCTGTCTGGTGGAAGTTAGCATCAAAGTTTTTTTTTTTTTTTTTTTGGCACGTACTGAAGTGTCTCTCCATGTTGTGCCGTTTTGCCGTCGCCACAGTCGACCCGCAAATGAGACACACACACTTTTCTTTCACTGTCGTAAAAAAGAACTCGTTTTCAATCAATCATTGTGAAAATGGTATGTTTTCTTTCGCTTTTCTGCCATTTCTTTCTTTATTTTTTGGGGGTAAAAACTGCATCTACCTCCCCATCTTAGCTGCGCCCGCTAGCTGGTCTCAGCAAAGAGTGAGACGGAGGTGTGTCTTGTGCGCGATATTGAACTATGGCTCCAGACAAGGTTAGAGTTCTCATATGCATAAAACATTTTTGTTTTTAAAATTTTAAATTCAATATTTTCATTTTCACAGTCATCTACATCAATGCAAGTGTTTTTGATTCAAAAAGAACAGCGACACAATTAAATACAATTTTTAGACAGAGCTCCGTGATGACTAGAGCTATTTTTAGAACATGCCCTGTGGGCGACTCATGTGGTCCCTGCGGGCGACCAGGTGCCCACAGGCACCGTGTTGCCTACCCCTGGCCTACGCCTTTAGCCGGCCCTGATCAGATGACGGCAATATGTATGAATTGGCATCACTCAGATGACTTTCTCCTGAGCATATGCAGACTTGTCTTGAATCACAATAGAACCCCTTTTGCCAGCAGGTTCAATGAAAATGCTCTCATCGGACATTCATTGTTTGAAAGCAGCTTTTTCAGAAGCAAGCAGATTTGAGTGAACAACAATGTTTTTTTGCACATAATCAAGGGCCTCAGCCGCTCAACCAATCTAAAAATAGGGAATAAAAGTACTCTTTGGTTTAAATACATTACTCTTGACAACAGGCATGGATTCTTGGGACTATATATCGTAGGTGAGTGATCGCTGAGAGCATCTTTCCTATAAAACGCTTTTAAGCGCACAAAGGAGTCTAAACATTTAAATCTTTGTGACAAATGGATCAGTGCACTTAACAGGAACAAAAAAGTAATTTGTATAATAAAGAAAATTGATTATCACTTAGCTGTTTCTTTGAGATGTCAATCACATTTGCATTTCTTTTCCCCCTCCTTGTCCTGTGTTTCCCCGTCCCGCCGTGAGTCTCAAAGGAATGGCTGAAAATCTTGGATGGACAAATCCGTATCAGTGCTAAGTTTCTCTGATATCAAACTACTTTGATGCCATTCTTGGACATATTTCACTCCTGTGCTGTAATTTGCCTTTCTGCCAAGGTATTGTCATTAAGATAATCAAAAGTGTCCCTTTGGTATTTCTCCAATTTGTGACGTTCTTTTCATTAAGAACCTCTGGCTGTGTCCGGGTGCATGGCAAGGGACCATAAAAGAAGGGAGCAGGGTAAATAATCAAAAAACGCATGTTGCTCTCCCGACAGGACTTTAATTTTCATATCAATAACTCTGATACAACACATCTCTTTATGTGTTTATTTCAGCCTCTGATACAGCAAACCTCTTCAAATGTTTCTTTCAGTCTCTCCAGCGCACTCTGAAGTTGAAGAAGGAGGAGTTGAAACAGTTTCAGAGCCATCTCAGTCATTATTACCCAGAATGCACTGAGAGACAACAGGAGGACTTTGAGGCCCTGCAAATAGTAGAGAAGATGCTGGAGACCTGTGGCAGTGAGAGGTCTCTGAAGATCACACACCACATCCTGAGGAACATGAAGCACAAGGATCTCGCTGACTCACTGGAGAGAGAAGAGCAGAAGAGTAAGACACTTTTTTGTGGAAATTGATTTTTAATGCACTGGCAAAGTGAAAGTTGCCCATATCACACATGTAAGAATAAGCAGTATTTAGAATGCAGAACATTTCTGCATCTTCACACCTGCAGTTTGATTAAAAATGTGTGAAACCGTGAGAGAGGCGTAACACAGAGTCCAATTCTAAGGATTTAAATGTTGTAAACATCCATATTTTTCCATGTTTGTTGGTGCAGGCTTTCTGCCTCCACTTTTCTGTATCTCTTATTCCCTGTGTGGTGTTAACTGACCACCACAGGCAGGTGCAGTTCTTCATAAAGTGGCTGTAGTGCTCATTTACCACCATAATAATGGATATGTTAAAGTAGTTGTAAGAGAGCATATGCCAGATAGCACAGAAAAATATGACCGTGCCAAACAGGTTGTATATTAGTGTGCTGCAGCACTCACTCACCACTCCAGCACTACTTTCCACAGCTGAAAATGATTGAAAATGTTAAACCCAATGAAGTCAAAATTGTGTTTATCTTCGATGGTCTGGATGAGTGTCGACTTCCTCTAGATTTCCAGAACAATGAGATCTGCAAAGATATAATGGAGTCAGCATCAGTTGACGTGCTGTTGACCAACCTCATTAAGGGGAATCTGCTTCCCTCTGCTCTCCTGGATAACCTCCTGACCAGCAGCAGCCAATCAGATCCCCCCTGAGTGTGTCCACCAGGTGACAGAGACACGAGGGTTCAGTGACCCGCAGAAGGAGGAGTACTTTAGGAAGAGAATCAGAGATGAGAACTTGGCGAGCAGAATTATTTCACACATGAAGTCATGCAGGAGTCTCTACATCATGTGTCACATTCCTGTCTTCTGCTGGATTTCTGCTACAGTTCTGGAGACAATGATGGTTAAAGCAGACAGTATAGAACTGCCCACAACTCTGACTGAAATGTACACACACTTCCTGGTCATTCAGACCAATGTGAAGTATCAGAAGTATCTTGAAACCAATGAGACAAACTCAAAGATCTCTGCATCAGATGCAGAAATGATCCTGAAACTGGGGAAGCTGGCTTTTCTACAGCTGGAAAAGGGCAATCTGATATTCTATGAAGAGGACCTAAGAGAAAGTGGCATTGGTGTTAGTGAAGCTTCAGTGTACTCTGGGGTGTGCACAGAAATCTTTAAAGAGGAGTCCGGGTTGCATCAGGAGAAAGTCTACTGCTTTGTGCATCTGAGCATTCAGGAGTTTCTGGCTGCCTTGTTTGTTTCATTCATGTGCAAATGAGAACAGAAATGCACTCAGACCAGAAGAGTCAAAACCTGAGGGTGACAGAATGCAGCTTTCTGCACTACACAAGAGTGCAGTGGATCAGGCCTTACAGAGTAAGAATGGACACCTGGACTTTTTCCTCCGATTCCTTCTGGGCCTCTCACTGGACTCCACTCAGACTCTCTTAGGAGGAATACTAACACAGACAGGAAGTGGGCCATTTGTTTCAGGCCCAATGACTCAAACAGGGAGAAAATCACTTATACACTCCAGCATAAAATTATTCACCCAAACAGGAAGCAGACCAGAGAACATTCAGAAAACAGTCCAGTATATTAAGCAGAAGATCAGAAAAGAGTCTTCAGCAGAGAGGACCATTAATCTGTTCCACTGTCTGAATGAACTGAATGACAACGCTCTAGTGGGGGAAATCCAGACCTCTCTGTGATCAGGAAGACTTTCTGATAAAAAGCTGGAACCACACCAATGCTCAGCTCTGGCCTTTGTGCTACTGATGTCAGAGCAGGTCCTGGATGAGTTTGACTTAAGGATGTACAACACATCAGCAGCAGGTCATCAGAGACTGGTACCAGTAGTGAGAGATACTGCAGGAAGGCCATGTGAGTACTGTTATGTCGTTAATAATGTAGATGATAGATACGGACAAGACACATAAAAGCTTACAAAATGGAAGTAAGAATGTGGGGGAAATTAAGTTTAAAAAAAAAAAAAAAAAAAAAAGGCAAACAGTTATAAACAGTGTTGGGGAAGCTACTTTGAAAGTACAGCTTTGCAAGCTACCAATTACTTAACATTGGAAGAAGTTGAACTGCAACAAAGCTACCCGAAGGAGAAATCTAGTTTGGTAAAATGAAGGTACTTCGTAGGCAGGTAAAAAGTTCAAACTTTGAATAAATTGACAATGAACGTGTGATACGAAATTATAGCAAAATATAGTAATAAAAAAAGTCACATGCCATCCAAAAATGCCACTCAGTTGGGTGTATTGCAAAAAGTGCCCACTCGTTCACAGGTCATACATAAACCAAAAAAAAATAATACACCCCACTATTCATGGGAAAGTGAAAAGAATTTCAGCTTTGGTTTTGTATGTAAGTCTATCAGTTAGACACCTGCCTTCCAGAAACTAGGGTCCAGGTGGGGGTTTTGCACTAAGCAGGATTACTCAGTTAGCCAGGTAGCTTCTAAAATAGCATGTAGTAACTTCTTTGAACATTCATTTATACATAGAAATAGTTAATACTTAATGCTACAGACTTTATTTAATTAGACTAACGTTAACATTCACTGAATTAAATCATTTGCCTGTATGGAACATTACAATGTGGCTAACTTATTGAATGAAATTGGCTAGCAAAGTCAATGTTAATACACTGAACTTTATATGTGTTTTGCAGTAGAGTTCATAGCTTGCATAGCTCGCAATTAAAAATGTAGGTTTTTTTCGTTGGAGCTTGTCAGTGTCATGTACTTGCTTAAGTATGGCCAGGGTGATTCTTCCTCAGGCTGTGATTCGGGAGGTTCATCCATGATGTGGCTGTGTGAGCACTGAGCAACGGCCGCCCTTTTGCACACGCACTACACAAATGTCAGGTGTGCGGTGGTAGCTGCCTGTGCGGTCAGGATGAAAGAAAAAGGGGGCAGGGCTGGTCAAAGGGGGTTCAATTACAGTCAAGAAGCAATGGTAAAGTAAAAATAAAAAATCATTCCTTCTATGGCCCAAAAAACTAAAAAAAGAGAGATCCAACTGGTGTCACAGCAAAGAAAATGACAACTGATGGTTATGATGTTAAAATAAGAAGCAAAACAACAGATTCACATTGAAAATTTGACATTGTATAGTGATATAGACATTGTTCTGCATATTAGAAAGAGTCTGAATGACACAATTTTGAATTTGGTGACATAATGTACATGTATGTTGGTACTTCTATTATTGAATCACAGTTAATATGTAAAACCTACAAAATGGCTAAAATCTGATAAAGATGAACATTTAGTGGGAATGGTTGGTTCTATTAACAGGCTGTATGACTTGAGGATGTAGACAAAAGAGATATTACAGAGATCATAGTGATGTCAATAATTAGTAAAGAAAAATAAAATTATGTTGTAACACACAAAAAAATATTTGAATAATAAAGGGAAATTTGGCAAAATAGGAAGCCAGAACTGAAGTATCAAAAGTCATGTTGGCTGCCTTAAAATGTATCATATAGGCAAAAGTCAGAGAAACAATTATTTCAATTATAGTGAAAGTGTAACTTGATAAGTAGAAATACACTATCAGTCCAAGATTTATTTAATTGTAAAAGAGCTTAAAAAACCCTCCAGGAGTCAATTCTGCACTTCAGAAAGTTTCCTTCAATTTACAGTCTGTCTACAGTCAATGTCGTCCCATAATTTTTTTTTCATCCTGTAATGAGCTTCACAACTCTATCTCCTTGGTAACCCCTCATCACTCCATATGTGACACAGCCAAATATTTTAATCACCGTTACATTTGTCCTAATTACATAAAATTCATGTTATGGAACTTGACATAACTAGGGAAGAGAAATTCAAGTCACAATTGAAATCTAAGTAGGCTATGTGTCAGTAGGCTAAATTGTGATGACTACAAAATTATAAAGCAAGGTACAAAAACTATATGAATAAATTGATTGTTTGAATTAATTATTCAAACAGGTGGTGGAGCTTGCTTCTTCTGCTTCAATAAGAGACTCAGCAGAGAAGCTTTTCTGCCGACCAGAGATTCTGAACGAGGCTGTGTACCAGTTACCAAGCAAATTTATTCTGTTGGCGAGGTATTACCTCGGCTGCCCACAAGGTATATGTTGAATATTCTGTTTTGCATTATACCAAAGTGGTGCCTTTAACAGATGGAACTTTGATTTGGGTGCCAATACTGGCTTGTGAATTTTAACAACACAAACCGTGCACAGCCATTAGCTAGTGGTACCTCTGCAACGCAGTGCTTCATTATTATATCCTCACAATAGATTTGGCATGAATGTGTCGCAGCCTGTTCCCTGTGGAGGGATGGCAGCACACTCTAGTGGACTAATTTGGTGACTGCAGCAGAATTTAGAGAGGAGCCCAAGGAGTTGGATACAGCAAAAGTGTTCTGAATAAGGGCACCAAAGGATCCAGCTTTGTGTTTTATTTTATTTCTGGTTCATGCCACAGCTGTGTTGGTTTTTTTGTAGAATTATTGTTTGTAGCTTATTGTGTGAGTTTGAGGATAAGGAGACTGGGATACCTTTGGATTCTGAGCACATTGACCCAGAACCTGGTACATGCCAGTACAGGAGCAGGAGATGCCAGGGCCAGTTGAAGGCAGCAACATGAGCATAGGATTTGGAAATAATTTGGTTTCACACCAGTTTATCATTATTATTTATACAAGTAATACAACTAAATACAAAAAATAAGGACCACGGTAAAATGGAAAAATAGCTTTTCTAGCTGTTGCAACTGAGAAATGAATAATGCACTGATTTACAAGAACTAAATAAAAAAGATGAACATGTTCTAAGATGCATAAAGTGAAATAAAATGAAATTTGTTTCCTGAATCAGACTGATAATTGTGATTAATAATTGTAATCAAAATATTTAGCTAAATAATTATGATTATCATTTTATCAATAATCATTCAGCCCTAATATTCATTTAGTTCAGGGAAGTGACTTTAACAGAAGCACCTGTGAATGTAAACAAGCACTGAGACTGATGTCTGAAAACAGGGAACGCAGACTGTAGCCTAGAATATTTGTGCCTTTTGAGTTCTTTGGTTTTGTCTTTGTTTAATTTTTTGCTGTGGGCATCTAACCCATTTGCAGAAATTCTTTTTATCTTCCAAAATGATGGATGTAATATGAGATCAGAGTGCCATGATGTAAATGATGGGCAATTCTCGGTTAATGGAACTCCTGTTAACAATACAGTCTTAACTTTTTTCAGACTAGACAGCTGTGATCTTAGAGAAGTCCTGTGAAATTGTGGCCTCAGCTCTCCAGTCATCAAACTCACCCTTGAGAGAGCTGGACCTCAGCCATAACAACCTGGGAGATTCAGGAGTGAAGCTGCTCTGTGCTGGACTGAAGAGTCCAAACTGTAAACTGCAGACACTGGGGTGAGTAGCGCTGTGGACCATGTGACCTTTAGTAAATAGAATTAGTGATCATGGCTCCATACAGAGAGATGTCAAACAGCTTCTTCTCTGTTTACTCATCTGTTTGTTTGTTTGTTAGGCAAATCTGGGCAGTTCAAACATAGCTGTAGACATCGGGGCAGTAATGTGTAACATTTAATCAACCATGAACAACATCTCAAAAGAGATCACTACGAACAATGAAGGACTGACTATTAAGGTACACTTATACCAACTAGGGCTGCACGAAATATTGTTTCAGCATCGTCATCACAATGTGCGCATGTGCAATAGTCACATCGCAGGACGTGTGATGTCAAGTAAGTCATAGAACTCAAACACGTCATGCTACAACTTTTTTGCTGCTTGATACAAAAGGAAAACTCACACGGTTCTCATTTTCCATGACTAATCTATAAGAGAAGTCTGTCTGATATAACATAATTTACTCCGATTTATGGGTTCTTGGATATACAGTTTATTGCGAGTAAGTGACATGCAAGCTCTGCATGCACAGCGAACCAGCAATCTCAATCATTCTTGATCAGTTTATCAAACATCCAAAGCAGGCCCTGCCCCCACTAGCCATTGACCACAACCTGAAAATGAGCGAGGAACAGGACAAAAACACTGAAAATGGAGATTTGGTTGCAAAAATGAAAGCAACGTCAATTAAATAAAAAGTCATTTTTCAGCTTTTTTATCTTTATTATCAATAAAGCATAAACATTTTATGGTCAATAAAACATAATGCTTTTGTTGTTTTTATATATATATATATATATATATATAAATAGAAGTTTACATACACTATGTAAAAAGGCACAAAACCTTTTTTTTTTTCTCACCGTCTAACATTAAATCTGATTAAACTTTTCCTGTTTTTGGTCAATTAGGATTAGCAAAATTATTTGTATTTGCTAAATGCCAGAATAATTAGAAAAGGGTTTTTTTTTTTTTTTTTAGACAATTTTTATTACTTTCTTCAAAGTCAGAAGTTTACATACACTAAGATTACTATGCCGTTAAACAATTTGGGAAAGCCCAGATGATGATGTCATGTCTTTGGACGCCTCTGATAGGTTTATTGACAACATTTGAGTTAATTAGAGGCACACCTGTGGATGTGAAACACACCTTAAACACACTGCTTCTTTGTGTAACATCATGGGAAAATCAGAAGAAATCAGCCAAGATATCAGGAAGAGAATTGTGGACTTGCACAAGTCTGGTTCATCCTTGGGTGCAATTTCCAGATGCCTGAAGGTGCCACGTTCATCTGTTCAAACAATTATACACAAGTATAAACACCATGGTAATGTCCAGCCATCATACCGCTCAGGAAGGAGACGGGTCCTGTGTCCCAAAGATGAACGTGCTTTGGTCCGAAATGTGCATATCAACCCAAGAACAAAAGCAAACTATTGTGAGAAGCTTGTGGAAGCATATCCAAAACGTTTGACCCAAGTCATACAGTTTGAAGGGAATGCTACCAAATACTAATGAAATGTATGTGAACTTCTGACTCTCAAGAAAGTAATAAAAATTGTATAAAAAATTATCTCTCATTGTCCTGGCATTTAGTAAATAGAAATAATTTTGGTAATCCTAATTGACCAAAAACAGGAAAAGTTTAATCTGATTTAATTTTAGATGGTGAGAAAAAAAAGGCTTTGTGCCTTTTTATACAGTGTATGTAAACTTCTGGTTTCAAGTGTGTGTGTGTGTGTGTGTGTGTATATATATATATACACACACATACATATATACAGTATATATATAGTATGTATGTATGTATGTTTTTACTAGTCTTACAACACTGGTACTTCCTGAAGTCTAATTACTTATTTACATGCCACTGGGCCAGTGAGCAGCTGCTCACAATGAGGAGGTATTGAGAAAAATGCAATTATGGGGCAGCACTCCAGGGATGTGCCCAATGCACCTGCAATTGTTACGAGCGCGCATAGGAGGCCGGCTATGAGCCCACTGCAATTATAGGCCTTCGTTTGCTAGGGGTAAACCACCCATGCCACGCCCTAACATTCCCTGCACACCTCTCCTAGACCCATGAAAGATATCCTCCCAAAATTTTATCCTGGACTTGAGATGGCAGCCAACAAAGTCAAAGGTGCTTACCAAGTCCAGGCGCCACAAACCCCTCAGGCTGTATCTCTCGGGTCCTCGGCCAACTCCAGTGTGCAGTCTTCCACTTTGACGGGCCAGCTCAGTCTGTGGTTTTCCTTTTTCAAAGTTTTTGGATTTTTCCTAAAAGTTAGCTGCAGTCTCTCTTCCACAGTTGGTCTTCAGGTGGTGGCATACAAGTACCAGCGCTTTCTGTTCTCTGGTCTGCTCTTCCTGCTTCTTCTCAAGACGACCATCTTCCACCAACTTTATACCTGCTGGCACTCAATCACTCCGCCCCCTTCCCATGAGACCCAACCAAACACTTAAAGGGACAGGTGCACCTTTGCATGACTCCATCTCAAGCCCAAGGATAACTACCATCACCCAAAATATTCTGCAGCTAACCACTAAATAACTATTTCTCTTTAATTATAGTAAATTTTAAAACACACTCAATACATGACTTAAGGAGGCAACCCTACATGTGCACACGGGATCCAGAGCGGCGACTATGGCCATAACACAATGATCATCCTGTAGCTGTGATTGCCTAGGCTTAACAGTATACAGTAATTGACTAAATTACCATTAATGTGTCTGATGAAATTGCTTAATAAATTCATGGTTAGAGAGTAATGGTTGCTGTTGTTACAGGCAAACCAAGCTGAGTAAAAATGACTCATGCAGCCCCCTTTGGCGAGGTGTAGTTGTACACAGAGAGTGAGTGGAGGAGGAGAGAGGTAGTCTGTTTGCAGGTTTCCTTTTCTTGATGAGCGTATGGGAACTTATGTTCCATTCTGAGCAGTGTAGCTACTGTCAAACTATTCTAAGCTTCCTTCCCCATCTGTGTCTCTAACTGTAGGTCTACCTGGCTTATCTTTTTTTTTTCTCTCCACAGGCTGGGTTGGTGAATATTTATAGTGTGTGTTTTCTCTCTCCACAGGCTGGGTTACTGTAATCTCACAGAGGGCTGCTGTGACGTTCTGGCCTCAGTCCTGCGTTCTCCCCACTCAGAGCTGAGAGATCTGGAGCTCAGAGACAACGAGCTGCAGGATTTAGGAGTGAGAGTGCTCTCTGTTGGACTGGAGGACCCACACTGTAAACTGCAGAGACTTGGGTGAGTAACAAACACAAATCTCCTCTTTCATGAAGGGCTCTAATGTGACTAAATATCTCACAAATGTTAATAATGACTCAGACTTAAACTTTTTTTTGGCTTTGTACAGTCAATCTATGATTTTAAAATGTGTGTTTTTTTCAATAGCAATTTCAGTGTTCATAAAGGAATAAAATACTGAATTGTTACTTTTGAAAATTATTCACTGAATATTACAATATTAATTGCATACCTTCAATTATAGTGTATAATCTCTTTCTCTCTGCAGGCTGTCAGACTGTCGAGTCACAGAGAGAGGCTGTGATTCTCTGGCTTCAGCTCTTTGTTCAAACCCCTCACACCTGAGAGAGCTGGATCTGAGCTACAATCACCCAGGAGACTCGGGAGTGAGAGCGCTCTCTGCTGCTAAACTGGACACACTTACAATGCTGTAAGTACAGAGCGTTTCCACACTGCACCTCATAGACACACTGCTGTAAGTACAGAGCGTTTCCACACTGCATCTCATAGACACACTGCTGTAAGTACAGAGAGTTCCCACACCGTGTGTTACTCAATCACTGTCTGTTCTGCTGTTCCTACAGTGTGGACCTTGGAGGAGAGAGCAGGAACAAACTGGGACTCAGGAAATGTGAGTCTGTCAGCACTCAACACTCACTCCCTCCATTTCCCCTCCTCCCTCTCTCACTCTTTCTTTCATATCTATTTTAAACTATTTTTTTCAGTCCTCTGCACCATTATCTCTTTCACACTCACAGTGACCCATGTCCACAGATCTGTATCGAGAGAAAGTCGAGAAGTCTGTCCATACATGCAACACTCTGTGTGCGTGTGTGTGTGTGCGTGTGTGTGTGTTTGTCATGGTCATTGAGACATTGTTTGTGTCTTTTTGCAGACAGTATTTGCAAACATTCACCCAGATTTAGACACCTACAAATGAACACACACACAAAAAATCCCACATACTCAAAACACACACACAAACACACTCGCACAGAGGTGCACACACATACAAACACAACCCTCTTTCTCTCACACACAGTCACACACATTATGAGATGAATATTAATGATAATCTCATTGATGTCTCTGGTCTTCAGATGGCTGTCAGCTCACACTGGATCAAAACACAGCATACAGACAGCTGTCTCTGTCTGAGGGGAACAGGAAGGTGACACTCACAGAGAGAGAGCAGCCATACCCTGATCATCCAGAGAGATTTGACTGCTGGCCCCAGGTTTTGTGCAGAGAGAGTCTGTCTGGACGCTGTTACTGGGAGGCTGAGTGGAGTGTGTCTGAGAGGGGAGGGGTTCATATAGCAGTGACATGTAAAGGAATTAGCAGGAAAGGAGTGGGTGCTGACTGTGTGTTTGGAGAGAATAAAAACTCCTGGAGACTGGAGTGCCGTAAACATGGATACTCTGTTTGTCACAATAACAATCAGACACGCTTGCCTGCCCCCCCCCCCCCCCCCCCCCCCCCCCCCCCCCACCACAGAGTAGGAGTGTGTGTGTACAGAGTAGGAGTGTGTGTGGACCGTCCGGCCGGCACTCTGTCCTTCTACAGCATCTCTGACTCTGACACACTGACCCTCCTGCACAGATTCCACACCAACTTCACTGAACACACACCTCTCTGTGCTGGGTTTGCAGTATGGGGATCTAACACCTCAGTGTCCCTGTGCCAACTGCTATAGTCTCTCTCTCACATTCACACACATTCTCTCTCTCTCTCTCTCTCACGCTCATTCTCACTCTCACAATTTCAGTTTAATAATGCTTTATTGGCATGACTGCATACAGGCAATATTGCCAAAGCTAAAACAATGAAACATCTAAGTCACACATTGAGAACATACATAATACAGTTAATAAATAAAAATAAAATAAATAACATATTTAAAAAAATCCATGACAAATACAAAAGACACTGCAACTAAAGGAAATGGTGCTTCACTGGTTGTCCCTCAGTTTATGACAGGAGGCCACATATTTTGCGGCCTCCCAGAATATAGGGGAGTTTTTCTATATTGTTATAGTTTTTTAATTTTTAAATAAAATGAATGCCTGTTGTCTTGATATTTGGGGCATTCTGTAAAGAAATGCAGCTCTGTCTCCACCGCCCCCTGATCGCAGTGGGAGCACAGCCTGTCCTCTCTGGGCAGCCATGTCTGCCTGTGATGGCCGGTCTCTATGGCCAGGCTGTGCTCACTGAGTCTGTACATTGTCAGTGTCTTTCTCAATTTGTTATCAGTCACCATGGTTAAATATTCTGCCATGGTGTACTTTCTTTTTAGGGCCAAATAGCAATTAAACTTACTGTGAGTCTGTGTAGATTTGTTCCAATGGGTGATGTATTTTTCTTTTTCTTTAGTCATAATTTGGTTTACTCTCATTCTTTGAACATCTGTATGGCTGTCCTGAGGCTGATTGGGGTTAGTGGTGTTAGTATCTGTAAGGAAGCTCAGCCTCAGGACTAGCTGGCTGAGGGGACTCCTCTCTATGTTCAGCTCTTGGCATTGCAGGGCTTTGTAATGATATGATTTTGGGGTCACTCATTTTTATATGTTTCCAAAATGTGATGGCTCGTTTTTGGATGTTTATTAGAAGAGGATATTGGCCTAATTCTGCCCTGCATGCATTGTTTGGGGTTTTCCTCTGTACCTGTAGGATGTTTTTACAGATTTCAGCATGCAGGGTCTCAATTGGGTGTTTGTCCCATTTCAGTAGAAACGTTTTCGGACAATAGATAGTATGGGCATTTATTGAGGGTGGTTATGTACTGGTTTGGGCTGGAGTCCTAAGGGGAGCGGTGTGAGCTGTTCTCGAGGAGAAGAGCACCCCCGAAGAGGTAGGAGATGTAGAGGAAGGTGGAGATGGGGGAGGGGGTGGGTGCCAGAGATACAGAGCACGATGGGAAATGAGGTACGTGGTGCTTTTATACTTGAGGGGAGACTGGGAATGGTTGAAAGGGGTTGTCCGAAAACGATTCCCCCAAACTTTGTTTTTACCAAAACTCCATTTAACATAATCATGTTGTGTGAGTGGACCCCACACCTCACTGCCATAAAGTGCGATTGGTTCAAATCACTGCTTTTAGTATTTTGAGCCAAAGCATAATTGAAATTTTGCTTTTGATTGATTTTCTAATGGCATAGAAAGCCCTTCTTGCTTTCTCTTTCAGGTCATTAATAGCCAAGCAAAAATTCCCTGTGGACCTGATACATAAACCTAAATATGTGTAATTGTTTGTTGTCTCTTTTGTATTTTCCTATATTAAAGTGTTGAGAAATTCCCTGAGATCTGGACCTTTTCTGAAATATCAGTATTTTAGTTTTCTTTTGGTTAACTGTCAGGGCCCAGGTCTGACAGAATGTTTCTAACAGAGCCAGGCTCTGCTGTAATCCCTCTTTAGTGGGTGAAAGCAGAACCAGGTCATCTGCTTACAAAAGAAATTTAATTTCTGTGTTATTGAGAGTGAGGCCAGGTGCTGCAGATTGCTCCAATAATTTTGCCAGTTCATTTATGTAAATGTTAAATATGGTGGGGCTTAAGCTGCAGCCCTGTCTCACTCCACGCCCTTGAGTGAAGGAATCTGTTTGTTTATTTCCAATTTTAACTGCACTTTTACTCATTGTGTACATTGATTTAATAAGATCATAAAATTTTCATTTTCCATGTATTTTCATTAAAATAAGGGGACTCTGTTGGGAGGATGTAGATTGCACAAAGGTACACATTTTGGTTGGTCGAGATAATATCTTTATTTATTTTCAACCGTAAGTGATTGTGTCATTTTTTTACTAGTTGGGTATGATGTTCCAGTTCTGATTTTAACCAAATTAAAATCCCCCCTGAGTTTCTCCTCTGGGTAACTCATTTCAGTTTTGTGGGAGGAACCAACAATTCCCTGTAACCTGTGGGACAGCCAGTGGATGTGTCTCCTCTGCACCATGTCTCCTGTAAAATGAGGATATCATCTTCTTTTATCTCTTTCACAAAATCTGGGTTTTGTCTCTTCAAACCATACACAGAAGAGTGCAAACCCTGAATATACTATATTGAAATTCTAAAAGACTTCATTTATAAGAAAAATATTTTTTCACCTTTTCTTTTAAATGAGACAAACTCTTGTGAGTTGTTTTTGTAAACTAATTATACATAATGATTATTATTGTCATCACCACCACCAACACCAACACCATCATTCATAATAATAACAATAACAACAACAATCATGATAATAATTAGCATTTACATGCATTTTAATGTCTTATAGACCTTGTAAAAAACATTGTCTGAACATGAAAAAAATATAATTGTAAACTTTTTGTAAACCCTTGGAATTTAACAGTTCTCGGACTCCTTTTCACGTTACCTATCCCATGAGGCGGGAGCAGATGAGGCTCAGCATGTGCTGAATGTGTGCCAGCTCGCTGAGGGCAGAGTCTGCTGGTCTGCAGAGGGCCTGGGCGTAGCTCAGGCCTCCTGGCTGCTAGGGCTGCAGCTGGGCCGGTGCTGGGCTGCAGGGTGGAGGCGGGGGGCCAGGTCTAGGTGGGCTGTGTGCTGGGGCGAAATGTCCACGCCGCGGCTGAGGGATCCTGGTTTGACCGTGCTGGTGTGACTCTGCTGGAGGGCCCTGGTGGGGGTACTGCAGTGGGCACCGGGGCGGGTACTGTGGTGGATGGTGGTCTGGTCGGGGCATCCCAGCTGGTGGTCTGTGGGAGGGTCTAGAGGTGCGAGGTGCTGGTCTCTGTGTGCTGGGGGCATGTCTGTTGCTGTTGTGGGGGGTGCCTGCACTGTATCCCAGGGCAGCGGTTTTTAGTGCCTTTGAAAACATTGGCACCTCTTCTTTATACAGGTGTACATGGTCGAACGGGCTGTCAGGACCGAGGGTGGGGTGGTGGGCCAGATGAACGTTCGGCCGCAGGGCACATTCTCTTGAGAAGGCTGCATTTACTTTGTGGATTGTTTTTGGGTACGTCTCCCTGTCCTGCTGTAGCTGACTCACCTCCTCTGTCAGTGCTGTTAGTTCCCCCTTGTATATCTCCCTCAAGCTACTTTAGCAGTGCTGTGCGGGAGCTCTCATGGTCTTTTTTAATTTGTTTTATTTGCTCTTGTAGGAGCTGTGTGCCGTCTTTAGCACTTAGCTGTGTGAGCACCAGTTCCCTCAGCTGCACCAGTTTTATCTCTAGCTGGGTGAAATTGTCCTTCATTTTAGTCACAGAGCTCTGTAACTGGAGGGGGAGGGCAGAGTCAGAGCTGGGTATGTCACTCTCTTCAGGGGATGGGGCCTCCTCTGCTGGAGTGGTGAGGGTGTGAGCCGGGCCTGTGTGGTTGAGTGAGGGCTCACGTTTTTGAGGAGAGGACTTCTCTCTCTGGTCTTTTATGGCTGAGAAATCTCTGGAAGTCCCTTAAGTTGCCCTGTACCATGACTGTCCCATTTTTGTATATGTTGGCTGTTGCAATGATGCTATCGTGCTCGTCAACTTCATGAATTTGCAATTTCCAGCCATTACAAATGCCACTTTTTTTGACTGAATGGTAATATTTGCACATTGCGGTGTGCCAAGCAGCAGGTTGTTCTGTGTAAAGAACGAGGTTGCTGATATCCCCATTCTGATACGTATCAGCAATTAGAGTCTCTAGTCTGTCCCTCATAAAGGCCTGCTTATATTGTTTCCGGGCAGACTCACTCTTGAGTTCTGCTGGGTACTGCAGTGTAGTGCAGAGGGGGCGGGGCTGCTGCTGCCCAGCTCCACTCAATGTATCCATTACAAATTGTTACTTTTAAAAAAAAAAAAAAAATGCAAGATGGCAGTTTAACTGTCACTTTAACTGTTTACACTTATTAGGGTAGAGCTAGGCTAGCTTAGCCAACTTGTTTCAGTATAATTATTTAGAATCATTTAGAGTTAATTTATTTGAATCAGTAATTATTTTATAAATTCCCTACCCACTTCTGAGTTTCCTTCTCCTTATCCTTTGCTTGCCTTTTGTCGTCAGTCTTCTTTATACACTCGTCTTGTTTTCTTGTTGTTTTTCAGATAGCAGTTAGCTTTGTCCCTCTGATTTGTTGTTCGGTATAATTTTGTATAATTTATAAGACTTTTTTTTTTTTTTTTTTTTAAAGTCTACTTTTGCTGTTTGCCACTGGTCCAATATTTTATATGAATATAAAGAGTTTGTCTCATTTAAATTTATGAAAATTGTCTCTCTGAAAAACCTCTCTCTCTCTCTCTCGTTCACGCACACATACACAACATAAGAACAGTCCACATATAGGGTGTGGTCCGATTAAAGGATTTACACATAAATGATTACTATTTACTGGAAACAAGAGGAATTATTAACTACATACATTGCTAGGATCCCCCTGGCTATACTAACATGCACCCAACTGTGAACAATCAACTACTAGCCATAGACGCACACCACATATATATTGCACACCACATATATATTGGGCACCATGAGAGGAATTAACAGTCTCTCTTTAGAGTTCTCTCTGTCTTCTTGTGGGTGTTATCTGCTAATCTGGGAGGGATGCACCTTTGCATATAGTATTCCCTGCCCTAATTGGTGCTACGGTCCAGGGACAGCAGGAACAGACAGTTCAGAGGGCAAATCAAAACTGATAAACTAAATTATAGGGGTGCAGTTTACCCTGATTTATGGCCTTGTTTGTGTTCTTCTGGGGCGCCATAAAGGGGAGGGGGATCCTGACTTCAGCGCATTAAAAACTCTGTAGCTTGACTACTAACCAGAACCAAAAGGAGAGAGAACGTATGTCCAGTTTTGGCTCCTCTGCACTGGCTTCCTGTAATAGTTAGAATTGATTTTAAGGTCCTCCTTATACACAAAGCTCTTAATGGGGTAGGACCAAGCTACATTACTAACTCCCTTGTGAAATACTTTCCTGCAAGAACACTGCGATCATCTGCTGCTGGTTTTTTTTTTGAAGGTTTTAAGCAACAGCCGAAAGAAAATTGGGGATGCAGCCTTTGTTAGTTATGCCCCAAAGCTATGGAACACACTACATATTGTTGGGAGACAGTTCTGGAGAGCGGCACGGTGTTTTGAGATTGTGTATTACAATTCCAAAAGGGTGTTGCCACATCCGACCAGGACCAAATGGTGCCTCCTGCTAACATGTTACCTGCCATTTGGGGAACATGGGGTTCCCCATTACCATGTGTGAGCCATCACATGCTAATGTATTTCCCCTAAACTGTATAAATGTTGACCATGCAATGTAATCTTTGGACATTTTGCTCCATGCTTGTGTTCCCGTGACCAGCTGTGTAAGTAAAGTGTCTGTCTTCAACTGCGAACATGGGATCCGTCTAATCATCAATAACATGGTTGCTTTACTTATTCTGAGTATTTATTTATCTACTAACACTTCAGATGCCAGGGAAGCCAGCTCGCCAAATATTTTTAAAAAGAAAGCTAAAAACTTATCTCCTCACTTTAGCCTTTAACTAGCTATGAATTTCCTAATATAGGCCAAAAAATTATTTTTTGCACTTTGTCTCACACTTTTAAAATGTTATTTTTTTACCTTGATTTTATGCATTCTATGTATTCTATTTTCGTCTTTATTTTAATCTAATTTTTTAAAATGATGGCATTATATCCCTGTTTTTATGTCCATTGTACATCTATTTTCATGTGAAGCACTATGTGCATGTAATTTCTTTATTGTAAAGCACTTTCAGCTGCATTTTTATATGAAAGATGCTATACAAATAAAGTTTAGAATTATTAACTGCCATTGCTGCCTTATACCCCCTTTTCATCTACTACCATCGTCTCTTAGGGTTTCTAAATGCCTTTGGACTTGATCGAGTTCAGACCTATTTTTTGTGTTGGCCTCATAATCGAGAGATTCATAATCACAGGGTAACTGGTTATATTGGTTGTAAAGCTGGAAACTGTACACTTGAACACTAAAAATGTCACTCTTGCAGTGATATAGTGTATTCTGAACAATTTGATAGTGTACACCATGATAATACTGTCTTATTTGATGATACACTGTAATTATGCAGTATAAGAAGATACTCTGTGAACAGTACAACACTGAAAGTTATTTATATTGTAGTATTGCCTTATCTGAACCAAACTGAAATTGTACAGTACTGACTTTTTATAGCAAAATGGGCTGTCAAAATGGGAATACATACATCTCTTATCTCACAAAAACTGAATTCCATCTTTTATCATCATAAT